>APFE030983776.1:0-12750 GCA_000404065.3 Pinus taeda
TTTCTGGGTCACTGCCTCCTTCTCCGACACACACTCCTTTCCACAGCTCATTGAAAATGAGGGTGTGTTGTACCATCCGGGACCAGTCAGGATAGTTCTCCTTGCCAGTGAGAACTATTCCTATCATAGAGATGATTGAATGCATTCTGTAAAAAGGTTACTTCTGCTGATATAAAAAACTTTTGCTGATATATACTTCTGATAAAAAAAATTCTCTTAAAAAAACTTCCGCTGCTTTTAAAAAAAATGATTTTGCTATGGAGAATAAATCATTAAAATTCTGCTACATATATCTCCACATATATATCTCTGCAAAAATTAGTATATATAACACCAATATTCAAAGTTCTGCTACATGTATCACTGCAAAAGAGCGCTTCACTGTGATATATAACACCAACATCTATCGTGATTGGTCTTTTTCACAAACTGTAATATATAACAACAATATTCAAAGTTCTGCTATATGTATCACTTGAAAGGAGCGCTTCACTGTAATATATTGTTGTCAGAGATATATATAACACCAATATTCAAAGTTCTACTATATGTATCACGGGCTAGCCACATTTCGACAAGATTTCATACGTCCATGAATACAAATAAACCGAAACCCTCAATCCTCTTAACCAATACAATCACTGTATTATGCGTTTTACAGTGTAACTCATAATTATTTCAAAGAATTGCTCCAACTTGAAAAAACAATTAAAAACAATATAAAAGGTTCTGCCATGAATAATACATGAGTATCGGCCTCAGCTGTTCTGGTCCGTGGGCAAATGGCCAATCTACTTTCACTATTCGAGGACGCCCATTTATCAAATGACTGACACAAGCAAGGGTGCAACTGTGGTTTTCCTTCTGCATACCATTTCAGGCCACGGTTTCTTACTTTCGACAATCTTCACATATTTTACACCATCAATTTTAAAACTGTTTTTATTACAAGCTGTCTGCACACGTTTTTCATCAAACCCACTGAGCTAGTGTTTGAAGAAAGGAACCTTACAGCTTCAAAAAAAAGCAAGACATGGTGGCAAGGCGAGACCGTCCACCCTCCATACGCAGGTTTCAAACGATTTTATTACAGGCGGTGGAAACCAGATACCAAGTGAATGGCGGTGGAAACCAGAAATCGAACAATGAATGGCGGTGTAAATACAGGCAGTGGACAGCTGGTTGAGGTAATGGCGATGTGAAATGGTGGCCAGGCAGTGTTCCAGGCAGCGGACCAAAAAAAAATACAGGCAGCGGACCAAATGATTTAAACATGAAACACTACAGGTCAGGTTCCAATTTTAACGCAGGTTCCAAACATCGTTTTATATACAAGATATAATCCCCCAAACAACATTCATACGTTACCAATTTCAGGCGTTTCAATGCATTTGAAATTCCAGGCGTTTCAATGCAGGCATCGACAGTCTTCAGGCACGCAGTCTTCAATGTCAGAGATGTCAGAGTAGTGCTCAGGACTGAGCAACTCTCAGGACAGCAGGAGTTACAGCTATTTCTGGGACCTGTGCTCTGATACCATGTCAGGCCAGGGTAACTCCAGAATGAATGAGCGAGAGAAACTGATTGATTTATTCATTAGCTAATACATATTTATATACAAGCATGACGGATCAGTTCATCTTCTTGATGACTGTCCAGTTCACCCATCCGTTTCAGATTAGGTGTCAACACATCTATCTGAGAAAAATGTGTGATCGACAAGAAACTGTGAACTATCAAGTTTCTCAGCCACAACAGGTCCAAAAGGTCCTGCAAAAATTCCAAACATATGTTCAACATCTTGTAAGATGATTAGGAAAAGGGAATATCATGCAAACACAATCAATTAGATTAAGGAAAATAAACTAGTGGAGTTGCCAATATTGTTGTACTGTTTTTGTAGAAATGGCGTACCAAAATATACCTTCTTAGTAGTAGGTTGTTCCCTACAAAGAAAAAAAAATTCATTTGGTTATTTTTAGTGGACAAGCATGAAGAAACAAGTATTGTAAATGGTGGAGACAATACATACTCAAACATAAATAAGAACAAAGAGATGAACACACAAATAATTCTTAATGAAGAAAAAACGTCAACATAATTATGGAAAATGGCAGTCCGTTTATTGACTGTTGGTGGTAGGAAATAAATACAAATAGTAGAATGCTAAACACTTGAAGATAATTCTTTATTCAATGGTGCTCACGAATCCTTATAAAGGAGGTTCTTTTCTTCACACTCTTTACGAGATTCTCCTCTCTATCTTATAAGTATCAAGACTCTCTCAATGGTGAAATCTTGTCTACAATAAGGTGGTGGATCACTAAGAAGCAATTAGATCAACACAATAGTGCTCTACTTCTTCCTCAAAAATGAAATGAAGGTTTTCTCTAATAGCAATTTGGCCAGCACGACATTGTCTCATGTCTTGGTTCTCCCATGATTTGTTTATATAGAAATTTTTTAATCCATCTTCCCTCTCTTGGTTCTTGAATGATAATGGCTTATGATTAGGATAAGATGATTCCATTTAGTTTTTCATATCTTCAAGATGACTCGAATTCAGTTGTCTTTGACTCAGATCCTATCAGGGAATCATCTTCCAAGTGTTGGGCCCACTAGACCCCCCTATCTCACTAGTCAATAGGTGTTATATATATAATATATTAATTATATTTATATATTTATATATAATATATAGAAAACCCAAATTGGGGATATATTTATCCAATTATTAAGTGACCTAACCACAATGTTTATAACATGGACTATATCGTTATGAAATGACATGGTCAACGGAAGGATTGTATTGGCGTTTATGCCCAACACTTGTCAAGACATGATGAGGGCAATGGGGTTTGAACCCGCTCAACCCACGTGGGTCGGCACCGCCCTTATAGTTAACCACATATGTGTTATAACCATAAGAACTGATTTCCGAGTCATATTCCACGAAAAACTCATTGCATAAACTAGTAGTTGTAACGAAATGACACCAACCTAAAAAATTAATGCAATAATTTGAAAACATACATCTCCCAACCACACTCTGCTAATCTGGGTGCTTTTACCAATGGACCAGCGACCCTATGTTGGGATATCTACCCAAAAAAATTATAAAAATATCCATTCAAACCATTCGATTGATCAGGCAAATTGGAGGAGCGACAGAACCATGCCTAGGAGAGGTGGAACCATAAGTGAGGAGAATCAATTGACGTGGAAAATATTCCCTTATAGGGCTAGAGATGCCAGAGTTAGTGTGTGACAAGCTTATAATCACTTTTTCATGTTTTCTCGAAAGGAGTCCAACCATGTAGTTAAAATCCCCATTTGAGTAGTATAAGTTAAGGTTTCCATCAACAAATAATCTTTATAGAATCTTGTGGAATCTAAAAGATTCCCTTAGAGGCTGATTTTTGACTGAGGCAGAACGATGACAACTATATAGTCAGTTTTCATAGAAATTCACCAGGAGTGCAATGGTGTGCTTAGAATCTTCATCTGAGTTACATATTTTCCAGACATGTTCAGGAATGAAGCTTTCAAGAAATCCTCAGATGTCGAAGATTATAGAATTTGACAGTGTCAGAAAGGAGAAAATTTTATAGTTGTTTGACATGATTTCACACCACCTATTCAACGATGGTGTCTTTTTCAACATGTTAGCTTTTAATTTTTCAACTATCCCCAAATGTGGAGGTATATGATGTACTTATGTCATTTTTTCTTTTTATTTGGCGAGATTATGTTTTTCTTGTTGAGATCCTTAATTATCATTATTTTGAGGGATACTTGTATGCCACATGATGTGAGATTTTATTAGCCTTTCATGCTAAAGGGATGACCATTTGAGCAAGAGTTCCTGTAAGACATCTTGTGGAGAGACATTACGCTCTTGATTAAGGAATGTTCCCATATGAGTGAGAGTTCTTGAGAATGCCTCATGGAGAGACATGCCACTCTGGTTGAGAGTATTTATCCTTTGAATGACAAAGAAAATGCCTTGTACATCATCGTCATCATTTGCACCATTAATGAAGCGACCTGCGCGTTCTTGACAACAGGACTCGGAGACGTAACCCACACTAGGTGACTCCATTAGAAATGTCTGTGTGTTCATTAGTTTAATGATTGTTGTTATGTTTTGTCTTCCTTACACTATCCACATGTGGATTTTCATGCTCTTTTCAATGCAATTCTCGTAACATCATAGAAGTAAAAGATCTTGAATAATTCTACTAGCTGAAGAGATATAGATCAATGAAACAACAAAATAGATAATTCTTCACACATTAACAACACATATCCCCCCCGTGTGATCACTTTATGACCAGTTACGACACATTTGACACTTAAGATACACTTTGGGACGACTCTGATGACACTTGTGCGGCACTGCTAAAAAATTTGTGAATGAGTGCGACTAATGTTTACGAGGTTAGGAAAACTCATATACAAAGAGGTAGACCATTGAAACCATCAAAATAGGATTTTACAGGTATTTTTACAACCAATATGTGAAAATATGACACTTTTCCTATGTTACAAACGGGACAAAAACACTTAGAGGAAATACATGAAATGAGTTTCAATGTTTGCGACAATATATGACATTGAAGACATAGTGATTCAAGAATGCTAAGTTGTCTTTATTACTTCAACTTCATGAGTTATGTTCTTTGTTTTTCATATCTATCCTCCAAAATCTTGTAAATTAGCTAGATTTTTCTTGCGGTCTTAATCATATTATATTGTTCACGTTCACCTTCTTGTGTGATGATAATCCTTTTTCCTCACCTCCGTAGGTGTCATCCAACATGTATTCCTTCTCCATATCCTTCCTTATAGTATTTCCATAGCATGGTAGAGTTTCTATGTCTGCAATCAACTCATGACAAGGTGATATGAGTCTCATAAACCCTTATTAAGATGTTGCATGATGATCCAATCATTGAGCTCGAACCAATGGTGGGAGAAGGGAAAGACCCATTGATTGCAGAATTTTGTAGTTTAGGGAATCAGGGGTAGATACTGGGCTCTGATACTACATAATGATTATTTTATACTAGGCAGAGGAAGAATATTGCACAGTTTGGGAGCTTAGTGAGCTAGGCTGAGGGATTGGGCACTGGTTCAATGAACTGCACAGTTCTGAAGGATACAGGGGACTGGTTGATATCACAAATCTAGGAGTGAGGGCTTGGGCATAAGAATTAAGTCTTCAAAGTGCATAGTGCTAAGAGACAATTTTTTTCCTTAAGGGCTGAGGCTATGCAATGTGTAGTTCAAGAGGGCTACATGAGGTTAGGTTGCTCGAAACTTTTTGGAATTTGGCCAAGTGCGAGATTAGTAAAACTTATGTGAACAGTGATAGAAATTGACTTTGGTCGCACACTTAGACACTTGGAAAGGTATATCATCCAAAACATATGAACACATACTTACCTTAGTTCGACAACCTTTTCGGAAAGTTAAGACAACCTTTGCAGAAACTTACGATAAGTGCGGCTCTAAAGGTAGATGTTACAATGATAATTACGAAACTTGTGTGATGATGCATGAATGAGTGATAAACATGGCTACATTATAAGAAAAACTCTTTATCAGAAATATTTCCACTTGAAAACAAACCATAACTCCACTTTTCATGATAAGTGGAAATTCCCATGCTAGAAGACGACATTTAATATATATGAACGAGATGTGTGATATATGAATGAAAGTGATAAAAACACATGCGAGAGAAGATGAAATGGAAAATGATACTAGTTATAGTGTAAGAGAGTGAAAGCATCAACCGAAAACATGAAAGCGACACTCGTGAAAATAAAGGTGTGTGGGAGTGGATGTTTGCAAAAGTCACTAGAATATAACTACAAACACAACTATAATGTGAGAAATTTACATTTTCAGTGTGCATTGATTCTCGACATGGATTGGACATTGCACAAACACAATATTGATAGGAAAGATTTATGCCTATCCAAGATTACGTAAAATAGTGCGTTCATGCACTTGTTACAAACTGACGATGTGTGAGTGTTATACAGGAATAGTGTCCACACGGATGCTTCTATTCCCACTAAGATGGGTGGCTATCTTAGAAACAAACAATCAAAGTCTACTATTTTCAATAATTTTAGCGAGTCGAATAATTTTCATTAATTTTAGCGAGTCGAATAAGACAAGCGCTCGATCTTTTTGTGTAATAATCCCTCAAGTCCAAAAATATTAAAATCTAGAGGAGGGATAGCACTTCTGATGCCTTTTAACGAGTCGGAGAGGCCAATCGCTCAACAATATTTTCATATTTTACGAGTCAGGTGAAAAGATCTTAAAGAAGACTCATTTTTGAGGAACGAGTAATAGTATCAGTTAGCAACTGATTCCAGGTAAGATTTGGAATTTTCCAATCACGACAGTGTTACAAGGATGGCTAGCAGAATCAGTCTTCACAGATGTTCCTCGAAGAGGTAAACAATCATATGGGGGTGAATGATCAGCTAAAAATAGAGTGGAGGTGATAGAGAGAACATGACCAAGGCTCAAAAGCTGGCGATAAGGCATTCACAATGGTTATTTACCCGTTCATTTTTTTATGAGCTTAAACGTGGGGAGAAACACTTGCTCATGACTTATGTTTATTTTTTAACGAGCTTGAACTATGAGCTAAAACTGCTGGTGCAGAGTTTATTTATTAACGAGCTTGAACTCTGCAACAACATTGCTCGCCAGTCATATGATAGAAATTTCTCATTCGGGATGCTATTTTGAAGTGGCTTACATCTCTAAATCTTTGCCATGGATCCTTTCTTTATGCAAGTTAGGAAACGACTAGCCTTACGAGTTTAAAGGGTTAGAGGTCCTACAAATTTAAAAAATAAATAGCCGCTCTTCACTTGCATGCAGAAAGGTTTGCATGCCCCAAAGTACAGTGAAAAATTCCCACGTTACTAAGAAAGTTCTATAATCGTAGCAAATAAAATTCTTTCCCGGCGATGTCTATCGAAATAGACAAAGGGGAGTGGAATCACTCGGCATAACCTTAACAAAGGTACCTTATTCCAGTCTATTCCCATTTTCTTGTAAGGATGGGTTCGCCAGACTAGTCATATATCCTTCGCGGAAATCAACCCTATACCCTAGGTTTTCCTACCAAAGTAGACAAGGGTGCATGCCCCCTGGGTTTCAGTCACATCTCCCTGAATCACTCGCGCTCATCAGGTGGATGGAATGGAGACTGATGAGACATTTCTTGCGTGAAAAGACCATTCTGGGATGGCATTTGACTATTTGCAATGTGTGGACTAGGGAATGACATTTGGTCTATGAGCTTGACGATTCTGCCTTCGTGCGGAAAAAACATTACTCTAAAGAGTGAGGAGACGATGGCTCCCATGGAATAAATATAGTCACGTCCAAGGAGTAGATTGTAATCTAAAGGGCCTTGAACCACCATAAGTTCATGTGAACAGTTTTCCTTCTCAAAGTAATGGGCACATTTGGAAGGATCCCTGAAGGTCGACTGGTTCCTTTGTCGAAGCCTGTTAGATTTCTTATTTCAGGCAAAAGCGATGGCGAACCAAGCGCTTTCCAAGCAGTTGAGGAAAGGCTACTCACAGAAGCCCCTTCATCAATGATGGTACCAACCATGACCATTCTGTAGGCTTGTACAATAATTCTGAATGGTACACTGGCTGGTGAACGGGGTCTGCCTCGTAGATTCCCCTCGAAGGAAACCACTAGGTTGCTTGGTGGTGGGACTGAATAGATGGACGGGTAGGACACTGATGAACTTCCTTCCTGTAGTAAAGGAACGAGAGGACTGCCCCCAAGCTCATCAGAGTCGGTGTTAATAAAAATAATTTGAACGGTGTTGTTCTCCTTCTCTTCAGTGACGGTATCGTTCGAAGATGAACACTCTGAAGGCAATACCTGGTCAACTGCCATATCGACCGTTTGACTTTCATCTGGTATGGATTCCGAAGGTTCATTTTCAACGATAGGTGCTTTGGCTCACCACAAGGACGGGCCAGCCAGATTTTCAACCGGTGGAGGACTCGGCAAGAGTTTTTGATATCCACGAGGAAATCGTAATGGTGAAACCGGACGATTATCTAAAACTCTTCTAGCCTCTTCAAGGAAGGGACAACAATGGATGGCGTGATCGCCTTCACACAACTTAAAAGGAAGTCTAGGATTCCTTCTTTCTCCATGTGCTTCACTTTCACTGGTTGATGGTGAGCATTCAACATGATCGGCAGAGGTTGATGCTACTGGATGGTGTAAACGAGGAGATCTATCCCTTAAGATTCGAGGGATGTAGTGACAATCTTGGTGAAAGTGGTCTCCATTGCAAATGACGCAAGAAGATTTAGGTTTTGACTGTGTGGTGTGTGGATTTTTGCTAGACGATACTTGGTTGTTACCTTTTGATTTTGGTTCCTTCTTCTTCTTTTCCTTCTTCTCTTTCTGCTTCTTCTTCTTCTCAGTTACTTGAAGACCAGATAAATAACATGGTCACCAATTAATTTAAAATATGCACAATGATCCGCTTTGCTTTTGGTGAAGCCATGTCCCCATATAAATTCATCAAATTTCTGATACCACATCCTTGGTGACTATTTTAACCCATACATAAACATCTTTAACTTGCATACGAAATATTTCTTACCCTTCACTACAAGGATTTCAGGTTGCTTCATGTGATCTCCTCTTTGAGATCCCTGTGAAGAAATGTTGTCTTCAAATCCATCTGTTCTGCCTCACAATCAAAAGCAACAGCAATAGATAAAAGTAACCTAATAGAAGTTACCTTGGCAACAGGAGAAAAAATATCACCAAAATAAATTTGTGGCACTTAGGAATAACCTTTTACTACCAACCAAGATTTGTATTTCTCCACCTTTCCTTCTACATTTGTCTTCTTCTTGAACACCCATTTGCTGCCAATGGGTTTCCTTCCAGCTCACAACTCCACTAGATCCCAAGCCTCATTTTTGTGCAAAGATGCCATTTCATCAACCATGGCCTCTTTCCAGAGTTTTCCATCCAGAGTTTAATAACATCTTTCACCTCTCTAAACACCACATCTCGGCTGTACACAACCTTCCTTGTTGCTGGGTTCCAAATCTTATAACCTTTTAAACCATGATTATACCCAATAAAGATTCACTCTTTAGATTTACTATACAACTTGTTCCATTTCTCCTTTGGAACATGTATATATGCATCACATCCAAATACTCTCATATGTGAAAGAGAGGGTTTCTTACCAGTCCATACCTCATGTGGACCCTTATCGTCCAAAGCTAATGAAGGTGATTTGTTGACTAGGTAACATGCTGTCTCCACTGCCTCTGCTCAGAATTCTTGTCCTAACCCGACACCACTAAGCATGCTTCTTTTCCTTTCGATCAACATCTTGTTCATTCTTTTTGCAACTCCATTTTGCTGAGGTGCATATGGAGTATTCGTCTACCATGCTATACCACACTTCTTATAGAATTCTTAAAATTCCTTAATGCAAAATTTTTCACCATTATCTATCCTCAACACCTTTATCTTCTTCTCTATCTATTTTTCCACCAGAGCCTTAAATTCTTTAAACCTGTCAAAGACTTCAAAGTCCTTATTAAGGAAATATGTCCATGTATTCCTTGAGAAGTCATCTATAAATGATACATAGTACACAAACTTACCGAGTGACAAAACCTTCACAGGTCGAAACCCATCACTTTGCACAAGATCTAATATTTGTTTCGCCCTCTTACCACCACAGGGGAAACTCACCTAATTTTGCTTCCCATATACACAATTTTCACAGAGATTAAAATCCAGAGAGCTATTATGCATACCTTCTACCATACCTTTACCATGAATTATTCAAAAGCCCTTCTCTGCAATATGTCCAAACCTTTGATGCCACAAATGGTCTTCTCTCTAGAGATGACTAGATTTTCTGCTCCACTTTCAGTAACCATAGAACTCTTGCACCCATCAACAACAATACCTCCTTGCAACTTGTATAGAGTTCCAGTCCGAACTACTCGCATATATCAGTGCTCCTCGAACCATCTTATAGGTATCCTTCTCGAACACTATTTTTAAACCTGCATCATCCAGCTTGCTTACAGAAATCATATTTCTTGCTAATGCAGGAATATGCAGAACACCCAAAGGTGTTGTAACCCCTCCACCTTACAACTTCAACTTTCCTTTTCTATGACCAACGATTCTAGCCTTCCTATCATCCCCTAAGAAGACATCACCACCATCGTATTTCTCATACTTGTAGAACCACTCTCTATGGGGATTGAATTGAAAGGATGCACCTGAGTTAATCAACCATGCCTAATGATCTACATGTGTACTTGAAGAAGAGAAGTGCACATCCCCACCTTCATCTTAGGTGGTTTTCACCTTTGAAGAAGGAGCATCATCATATCCCTTTCCTTTATCAAGAGCTTTATATTTACAGTCCCTTTTGAAGTGCCCTTCCTTTCTGCATTTCGAGCACACCAGCTTTACAGGTTTTCCTGGATATTTAGATCTCCCTCTAGATTTAGATCTCCCACTCAATGACTTATTTTTGTTTCTATTCTAGGACCATCCTCGTACAGACAAGGCATAACCATTCTAGCTCTCCATATTTTTCTGTCTCATCTCCTCCGTCAGCAAGGATGAGACTATTTCATCAAACTGCAAGGAAATTGCATTTCTACCTATTGCAATAACCAGACTATCCTACGAATTTGGTAGAGAACACAATAAAATGATGCACTTATCTTCATCTTGAAATTTTAATATCAACACATACTAACTGACTTACTACAGTATTAAATGCGTTTAGATGCTCTATCACTGAGTCTTCATCTTTCATCCTTAGGTTATGCAGCTTTTCCTGTAGGAACACTTTATTCACGAGAGACTTAGATTGGTACAAAGTTCCTAACTTTTCCCACGAAGCCTCTACTTTAGCTTCCCCTCATACGTTCAACAATACTAAATTTGAGACACACAATCATATTGTGTTTGTTGCCTTCCGAGCCAACTTCTTCCATTATTCATCGGCCACTCCTGTTGGTTTAGTACTCGGATCTACTATGATCCACTGATCTTTATCCAGCAACAGATCCTCCATATTTAGTTTCCACATCTCAAAACTCTGACCATTAAATTTCTCGATCTCTATCTTTCCAATGCTCGCCATCTTCTATCACCACGAGAATCGATCTCGCAGATCTCCCATTGAACAGGGTCTACCACAGGCCAGAGCGAAAACCCTCAATAATAAAGGCATCCCCTTGAAGCCAAAACAATTCTAATACGAAATGTAGGTTCTAACCCCATACAAAAATTACCTGCATACGAATTCTAAAACACAGAAAATAAACAATGCGAGAGCATAACACATAAAACAAATATACATAGAGATTTTCCCCTCGATCCCAAAACCAAGACTACCAGCTTCATTTTTCATTATATTCGTTTCAATGTTACAATGCATATATATACATGCCGAAGCATCCAATACCATGAACCAGAAATCATTGCGTCCAAAACCATGGACCGAAAACCATAGGTATGTTCACCAAACCTAATATAGGGTCCAAAGAAAACTTTCTTGGGGTGCTACTTTGGACCTCGTAGAGGGGGGCTACTCGCCCCCCTGAAGCCCGTTGGTCAAGGGGGATGTCGCCCCCCATGCCCCCCCGTTGCGCAATGAGCACAACGAAGGGGGGGCACTGCCCCCGCTCTAACCCCCAAATTCACTACATAGGTTAGTTGTGAAAAAAATATAACACAACCCAACATGTTGCTATTAATATTTTTTTGTACTATATTATTGATTTTCTTTGATATAGTAAAAAATGATCTAGCGAATTAACTTTAAATATTGTGCACTTCAAAATGAGCTAGGAGGGAGTGAATTACATTACATGTTGATATTGAACAATATGAAATAAAATTACAAATGAAATAAAAGTGATTATGAGATTAAAATAATGGGCATATATATGAATAAAAATCTAATAAACTTGTATGGTTAGATGAAAATATATGATTGAAAGGAAATTATAAAGTAAGTGAGAGGATTGAAAATGAAAAATACTTTCTATTGGATTGTCCAGCACATGCTCACATTAAATCTAAATTTTAAAATATTTGTTTTTAAATTAACAAAAATATGACGATTTCAGAAGGCTTCTCTTATCGTGCTTTTTGATATAGAAATAATACCTTAAAGAATTCAAAGCACTATACTATCATCATCATAACCGTTATAAAACTCAACTATGATTTTATAAGCAATTGGATGTGACAGACATAACTTTGTGGATTTTTTCAATATGAAGTACATCTTCACCATAGCTAATTTGATCCCTAAAAACATATGATAAATAAATTCAAAGTTAATATGGATTTATCTTAAAAGTTAGCTCCCAAAAAAGGAAAAGAAGAAAAAGGAAACATTGCTAAAGTAATACTGTATCTCGAATATTTTTCAGTTGTACAATCCTAGATAATAAAACTTTTCATGTTTAGGGCACTAAAAGGTAGATGTTGAAAATGGTCTTAAAGTATTTTTCATATATGTATATATTATTGTTAATTTATTAAAACATAAATGTAGGAATTTGTTAACACACAAATGAATTAGGGATTGCATCCAACTTTGGCCAAACCAACTTTGTCCACTAATTTTTTCAAGAGGTGGTATTTTCACAAGAAAGTGCCTTAATA
>APFE030983798.1:1797-56174 GCA_000404065.3 Pinus taeda
ATGTCATATGCCCTCCAACTGGATCCCACCAAGTGGCATGTCCCCTTCCCAGTCCGCTCCCGCTCCTGTCACATTCCTGTGCTTGTCATTTAACTGTTAATATCTGTTTCATCACATAACCATTGACAACTTAATCAATTTTTTGTGTCAAATGAATAACTCTCAATGGTACAATGATCTTTCCAATAAAATAACCTTGAACCCCGTTCAGTCGACCTTTCCTCTGCACTCCCCCGACAGTGAATACCTACTACTGTCACTGCAACCTTTCAAGCCAAATACTGTTCCTCCTACCACTCATGGGTAATTATTTTTTTTCCCATCTCATTTCCTTAAAAATGTCTTCTGAAGGTAAATCAAAAGCCACAGGGAAAAAAACTATGATTCCCCCTATAATTGACTTAGACGATCAATCATTAGTGGACGAACATTATAAAATCTCTGAAACCAGTTGTGAGTTCGACCACTATGAACTCCACAACTGGTTAAAAATAAAATTTCTTGATCTCAGTGACAAATTGAGTTTGTGGGACTCCTTCCTACCTCAATACATTTTTCCCCAAACCCATCATTTTCCAAAATTTGTCTCATGGTGCCATTTCAGGTACATACCCAGTTAAAGGGAAATTGTTTCTTAGAACAATGACATTATGTTGACAATTACCCTTGACTCCATATGCTAGATGCTTCAGATCCAAAATTCACCCTCTTTGAAACCATTTCAGTAGATTCCCTCATGGAATTTTACAAAAACCTGACTTTTCCCCATAAAGACAAAATTTTCGAGACATTTCTACCTGAGAATGTCCAATTGTCAAAACAAACCATACTTATCCATCCTTAATGTTTCCTTAAATGACAAAGAAAATTATCTCTATAGTTTCTTTCTTATTGGGCTATCAAACTGATCAATGGGTTGATGAAGCCATCATAGGTTTTCTATCAGTATTTTCAATAGAAGAGAAACCTTGGGTGATTTTTCATTACAGTGAATTCTTAGTAGAGGTCATCCATGAATGATTCCTTAATTTTTCTACAGAAGGAGTCTTCAATCATGCTTCAGTTTTAGTTTACTTGTTCTTATTCCATCAAGAAAACATATTTCAATTTCCATTACAAAAATTGGATGAAGATGGGAATGCACAGTCTGTGATCCATTGGACTTCCTTGGTAATGAAGCACACCAATGAATTCACATTCAGTGATTATGTAGACCCGTTTTTGTACACTTTTTCTTGCCTACTTAACAGTGATGTTGAACCTAAAATTGGACTTGAGATTAAGAGAATTCTACATCTCTGTGAGCAAACAAAGATATGAGACTGGTACCTGTATCAAAATTACACTGAGATTAGGGTGTATAGATGAGAATTTCCTCCATATAAATTGCCTAAATTTGTTCCTATAAGAATTTTTGCATTAGATTATACTAGGAAAATGATAAATATGGATGAACTGCACTTTGTGGCAGCCAAGAGAAAATCTCAGTTCAAAATTAAAGCATAGGTTGGGCCTTTGTAATACCAGGAAAAATACAAAAGAAGCAAATCTTCTGCTGAAACAAATGAAATTTAAACTAAATTTAACTTGGTCATATGATCCTTTAGGAATAATATCAAAGTTGAAAGTAGAGATGAAAACTACTCCCTACACTCACACTCACACTCCCAAACACGAAATTGAGCAATATATGAATCAAGATCAATGGCAGGAAAATCCATTGCAGGAGGCAGAAGAACAAGTACTTTCTACTACGACATCACAGACACTAGTGCCACAGGAAAAGAAGGATAAAATACCAAGGGAGGATGTTTCCCCTTCAGTTTTAGAAATTTAGGGGAAAGAATTCCAAATATATAAAAAGAGGCAGAAAATTAATCCATCAGCAGAGTTTTCACAGGAAGAAAATGTTTAGTCTACAATAGTCTTCATAGGTCCTTATACTTCTACTTTCCCTGGCATTGAAGATAATTTCATAGGGTCACCATCATCTTTAGCTTCTCAAGAACCACTGGAAACATCTCAATTAGGAGAATTGGTCCATGACAAAGGTGAACCAAGTATATAAAAAAGAAAAATGAACTTCTAAAAGCAACAACCTATTCTCAATTCTAGAAATAGATAGCTTCATCACAACACATGCTTCTCTCTGCTTTTGACACTGAGGAAGGGAAAATGTAGATAGATTTTCTTGAAGCTCAAGTTCCTTTTCCAAAAAATGTAGATGAATATAAGAAGTCTATATTTTCTTTTAACATTGATCAAATCCATCCTATTGATTAGATGGATTTGCACATGAAAACAGGTGAAATGTTGTATTCTACCCTGAGAAACTCAACTATGGCGACACCCAGACTTCAAGCATTAGTCAAAAATATTCAATCTCAACTAAAATTGGAAAAAATATCTTCTTTAGCTAAATACACTTAGATAAAGTCTTTAGATGATTTAATGATTAAACTGGGATATGATCCCAGTAATGTAAAAGATGTTGAGGAGATCATTAAGAGAAAAAAATGATGACCTTGCATCCCTAAAGAAGCAGTTCAAACTTCCATCTACTGAAGATCCACAAACAAAGGAAGTTGGTGAACTAGAGAAGGAGAAAGAATATATGTTTAAAATTATCATTAAATAGAATAGACAGATTAAACAAATGGAGACTGAAATTGAGAAGTTGTTAAAAGAGAAAGAATATTCAACTAACTTAGCAGTCATTCCTCTCACAGTAGTTCCAATTATAGGTACATCAACAATAGGGGCTTCTACTTCAGCAACTACTACAATAGAGACACGGTCTACAGAGACATCCAGAGAATTAATTAGATCTATGGAAGACTTGTCTATTAGAGGGCAGAAGATTGAAAAGATGAAAGCTCAGCTTAGTAATCTCCAAGAGCAAAAATTAAAACTTGATAATGTGTATTTGTGAGAGCTTCAAAAGACTCATAGATTAACTTAGATAATGAATCTTCCATGGCATAGACAATTGCATAGGCAAAGGAGAACATTTGGGTAGAATTTATTGAATCTATGACTGAACTTTGGCCTTCCATTGAAATTATTTTTGAGCAAGAGGAATTGGTGCAAAAATCAAAAGAGGTCATCAAAGAGACAAAGGAAAAATTGGGTCAGAAACCAGGTGAAGCTACTGCCTTAATAAGAATTATGAATTCAAAGAAAAAAGAAGAACTAGAATAATATGAGATTTCAAACAGAACTGAGACAATACTTGAGGTAAGAAGAGTTCTTACAAAAAGGAATTTAATGTTACAACTATAGAATAAATGTCATAATTTGGAGTCTAACATTCAAAATTTCCACAAGAATGTCAACATACTGCACCAAAAGGGGCTTCCAGGTTTAAAAGGAATTGGAGATAAATTAGTTCAGCTATAGGATTATTAGCAAAAGTTATATTCCATAACAAGAGATAAATCCAAATTTTCCACCATAAAGGGAACCATTTGTTGAGCCTCAAAATTATTCTTTCCCTAGAAACTCTTCTCATTCATTTTCTTTGTTTTTCCATAAGAAAGATGCATTCTCATCACCAATGACTGGTATATACTATCTTGAGGAGGAACTTTAGTGATTTACATGTTATGCTTTTATGTTTTGATGTTTGAATAAATTTTTGTATATTAGCTACGGAATGCATCCTATTTTGCAGCTAATCGGCTGTTCCGCAGCTACCTTCATGCTCTAACAGGTTCCAGGTGTTAGAAGGAGAAACTAGCCACATGGACAGCTTGGAAATCATCGTGACATGGACCTTATCCTATTCATTTAGCCTAGGTCGACAAAGAAGATGGCATAAGACTACGGTTAATGGATAAGTCAAACACAGAGAGACCGAAGGTAACAGGGCTCTATTTCATGGTTAATTAATACGTTTCACATTGATGGGAAGCGTTATTTGGAGCAACTACCTATACCTATGGACTCCAACAACCACCTGTACAAACGAATCAAACAACCACCATGTCTTGGATTTATGTCTCCAGCAGCCAAGGAATAAATTTTGCATATTTGTCTCCTACGTGTTTAGCTATAGCATTCTTTTCTCAACAAACAGTTATATGATTTTTCTTATAAATACTTGTGTAAAGGACTGAAGAAGTTAGTAGTAATAATAATAGTTTTATTGTGAAATCGAAGTTCTAGACTCTGTAATTTCTGGGCATTTTGTGTTCTTGTTTTAATATGAAAATACTGCATGTTTTTATGAAAATATGAAGGAGTTTTCTTGGAGTTGATTGAGCAAGCGTAGCCTAATCAGTTGAAGAGGGCCCTTGCACTAAAGAAGGTTCCATTTCATTTTATTTTTCTTCTTCTTGTTAACTGTAAATTCATCATTTTCTTTCATAGTGTTTATAATCATTTTCTTACTAACAATGTTTATAATGCAATTTCCATCATTTTATTATTAACAATGTTTATAATTTAGAGCAGTTTCCATTTGCTTGAACTCTTTTTAGTTTTTATCAGTAGTTTAGAATATCGAACTCAATGGTGTAATCTTGTTTCTTCAATTAAAAGTTAACCTTGTTTCAGGATGAGAGTAGGATTGAAGAATGATAAGGATACACTGTTGGATAGTTTACTTCATCCACTGTTTTTCTGGTTTAAATTCTCAATTAAACTGATCAATGTCATTTACTGTCTTTGCCATTTCATTTTTCGTTTACTGACTCATGGTGTTAATGAATGTTTATGGAAAACGCTTCAAGTTGATAATTCATCCTTAACTAAGTGGTTGGACATTTCATCTATGCAATGAGTTATTTTTGCATCTCTGTATTTGCTTTCTCTTAGATTAATGAAGTACAAAATTACTCTAATGTCATCCCAAGGAGACTTTCTCCCAAAATTGAGAGGCAAAGTAACCAAGTATTTCATTTAGTTTTATTTCTATAATTAGTTAGACATCAGTTGCAAATTTCACTTTTAGTTTTAATTCATGTTTTGGAAAGAATGGTAAAATAGTAATAGAAACTTTGTTTTCATTTCTTTCTTAGCTTTTCTTCTGAATCTTTCTTAGCTTGTTTTCATTTCTTTCTTAAGCTCTGTTTTCATTTTTAGATTTTGAGCAGTCTTTATGAAAGTTAGATTTAAGTTATGATAATTACATTGTAAATCATTAGGAATTAAAAGACAAAATACCCCCCAAAACAACATAAAACACAAAAACAATGAAGTAAGAAGGGTTAGCTAGCACAAATAGTGCACTACACTTCATTAGTTTACGATACCCAGATTGGTCATTTATGTAGAGCAATTTAGGACATTAAATTGACCAAACACCATTATAGGGAAATATTTCATGGAAGGTTTTAAGTTCGAATTTCTTATCAAACATGAAATAAAACATATGTTTGTCATTAAGCCCACTTTCCATAAATATACCGAGGTGGATTAATCCTATAGAAAGTTAATCAAATTCTCATCCCAGATGAAGATAGATGGGATAAATTATGTCAAATTCTTGAGTAAACATGTATTCATCTTCAACAACAAAGCAACAATTTTTTCATGCAGAGTCATCACCAAAATCCTCAAAGTCAGTGCCAGAGAGCTTCAACAGTTTTAGTTTTCCTATATTCCTGTATTATTTTTTGTAAACAATTTTTTAGGATATTTTGTAGAAACATCTTGATATTTTAAATAAAGATATTTTGATACATTTATATAAATACTTCATATTTTGAAGTACAAAGGGTTGGAACTCTTATGAAGAAAGAAAATCATTGATGTAAAGTCGTGCATGTAATGAAGTGATCAATTCCATTAACACAGAAAGTTTGTTCCAGGATTCCTGTGTCAAGCAATTGGTGAAGTTTCCTCTCATGTAAAATTGTTATTTTACCAATTTTCCATATGTTTTTCTGTCTCTATTGCTTAAAGAATATGAAGGGTTGAATTTGTATGAATACACTCTGCTCTAGCTTATAAACAATATCTATGTTTTCACTCTGATATTAAATATTGAATTCATCCTAGTATGCTCTATGTTTAATTGAATCTAAATATTTTCATCCCATCCATTCCATAAATGCTCTAAAGATCCAAAAGCTTCCCTACCTTACCATGTTACATTTTTTCTGCCATTCTTGTATTTGATCACCCTATGTCTTATGACTCCTTTTCTCAATGGATTGTCCTTGAATTTTCAACCAAATCTTTGAAAAAACCAAATTCATAACTCATAACTAGTCTAATATCTTAAATCAACAAATCTAAATCATATAGATCCTTCTTTGAAGCTGGAAGGGCTAGATCCCAACTTCTGAAGTGGTTTTTCCATTACCTCTAGGTTTCTCTCACACCCTTGAGAAATTACGGAGTGATAACATAGACCACGATCCCAGTGGGGGTGGTTTAGTTATTGTTTGGAAAATATGGAAGATTAAGTACTCTGGGTATCAATCCAATAGATCTTGCAAACCTACGGGTGATGGGGTGGATGGCTCAGATCTGGTTGTAAGATATTTCAAATTTTTTTTATAGTCTTAGGCTGGGAAGAATTTCCAACTTTAGGCATATGCACAGGGGAGTTGCTGGGAATATTATTGAATTGACTAGAGGAAGTAAGAATTGGGTGGGTGAGGTTATAAGCCATAAAAATATGGCTTCCCTCCTTATAGCACTATTAATGTTGATAGTGCTCGACCCACCAATATTCAGGGGGTCTCCCTGATATGTGGTCCCAATTAGACCTCACACCATTTGGGATAGGAGCCCCATCTAGAATATGGCTCGATTGTTGGTTACCTTAAAGATATGCCTTGGATCGAATTGTCAAAAAGAGAGAGGAGTGCAAATGAGCCTTTGAAAAGCAAGGGGAGTGCTTGATGAGTGTTCGGTAGTATGTGTGTCGAAGTGAGCCTCTAAAAGAGAGGTAGTAATACCACCCTAGTAGAGACACACATAAACAAGAAGGATCCATATAGCATCAAGCGGAATAGTCCACAAAGATGCGACGATCATTGCAACCAATGTAACAAGGAATATCTATCTAATATCCAATGAAATAGTCCATGAGGATGCGACTGTGATAATAGAAATTACAACACATTATCAATATGATAAGTACCAAAATAACCGAAATAATTCAACTACTTTAGCACAGATGAAAGTAAACATGAATTACAAACATTCAAAGAATAGTCTTACAAATATCCATAACCCATGCGTGAAGAATGTGTTGACCCATAAGGCTTCTTATATTAAGTAAAAGTTCCAAGACACATGTATACAATGAACATCACTAGCTCCAATAGTGGAGCATTGGAGCCACTCCTTGCTCTTCAAAAGAACTAGCTTATCTCTCTAATTCCTTATGGGAGGAGCCAAGGTGAAAATCCATTTTCTCTTACAATGAGGGTGTATATATAATAATGAGGAGGTGATGATGCTTCACCTTCCTTGTGACTCTTTGAATTCCTATGACTTTTCAAATTTTACATGACTCTTCATATTCCATACATGTCCTTTGGACTTTCACTTTATAGTACATTTTCAAAACGAGAATTACATAAACCACCATAATGTTGTGGCATGTGACAACTCATGACATGACATTGCTGACATGGAATGCTTGATGATGTGGTAATGTCAAGACACTATTGTTGCTTTGTGTTGAATGTTTTCTCGAGAATGTTCTTCTTTCCAGCTCTGCATGGCTTGGTGGTATTGAATCTTCAATGGTCTCAAGTCTTGAGTTATGATCACAAACCTATGTCCCTATACTTTCTCTCGGTTGATCAGCTTGCATACTCAGCTACAAATATGTCTTTCAACATGTTTCTCTTATTCATCATCTCACCATGGTATGACAAGGTACTTGTATCTGCAATTCACCCATGATGAGATGACATCAGTATGAAAACCCCTAGTCTAAGATAGTGCATATTGACCCATTAGTTGAGTCAGAACTAGGTGACAAGATGGTAGAAGGGCTCAGCGATTCCGTAGTTGCGCAGTTCAAGAAGTCATGGGTGAACCTTGAGCCTTGAGATTGCAAAATGCGTAGTCCAAGCTAGGTTGATGAAGAAAACTACACAATTATGGAGGTTAATGTGATAGGCTGAGGGGATGAACAATGGATCAACACATTTTACAATTCTAGGAGACGAAGGAGACTGGGCCATTGTGCAATTACGTATCTCAAGCACTCAAGGGATGAAATTGAGGCAAGATACTACTAAATGCGCAGTTGAGGATAGTATGGCTAGATGGATTGCACAATTCTGGGAGCCAAGGTCGGGGCTTGAGTATTGGAACTGCACAACACAATAGTCTTGGGAAGAAGGAAATGTGCATTGTACTGTGTCAAGAGTCAAGGTCACAACTAGAGTATTGAGATTACGTAATGTTTTGTTCAGGGAGGTCGTGAGAGGCTAGGTTGCTTGGTTGGGAAGTTTTTTTAGGAAATGGTTGTGTGGGATCGGTGAGACTAATGTGAGTAGTGATAAGAGTTTAAATATGATCACACACTTAGAATACTTAACAACACAACAACATAGATTCATAACTAGATTAATGTCCTCAACTAAGCTACTTAGAATGCATAGTTGAAGACAGTCTCCTAAGAGAATTAGACCGTATTTAAATGGGAAACTCTCTCTCCATAATTGCACAATCCATCCATAGGCCCTCAACTGATTGCATGCACCATCTGTACAACTTGGAAAATTATACAACTGATAGTACACAGCCCCTAAACTCTAATCTCAACTAGGTCTTCCTCAAAATTGACATGCATGAGTTATTTATGAGTGAATCTTCAACTAACTGGTGGAGCAGTGAAGCTGCACTAGTGCCTGTCCCCACTACTAGACCTCCTACTAGTTCCTCTAACTATTTGAACTAGTTTAACTAACTTTAACTCAGTTTGATCGACTAATTAATTACAACTCAAAAGAACTCAATATGGACCCCTAAAATTTAATAATCACTCTACATGAATCTAGATAGACTTCCAACTCGAATTTACTAAGCCAACAAAGTCAAATTAACTTAGTTAACTATTACAAGTTTCTATGATAATAGAATTTCGATTTAATTCCTAATTTAATTCAAGGGCAAATTAAATTAGAATTTCTTGTTGCTATTTTTAACACTTCCTCTCAACAAGAAAGGGACTATCTTCTACCCCAATCCCGTCTCTGTGAAACTCGAATTTGCATCTTCACAAAGCCTTTGTTAAAATATCTGCATCCTGGTCCTCTATAGGAACGTACTCCCACAACATGATTCTCCTCTGCACACAATCTTGAAGATGATGGTATCAGATATAAATATGCTTGGACCGATCATGAAAAATTGAATTCTCAGATATTTTCATAAAACTATGACTATCACAGTAAATCATTGTTGGATCCATCTGCTGACCAAACAAACCAGCCTAAATCTTCCTCATCCAGATAACCTCACATGCTACTTGACTAGAAGCCATCTACTCTGCTTCTGCTGAACTGAGTGCAACTGATCTATGTTTTTTGTTGTACCAAGAAATAGTTCTTGACCCAATACTGAAAATCCCACCCGATGTTCTCTTCATGTCGGATGGAATCCCTACCCAATCTGCATCGGTGAAGCCTTGAAGCTTCACTCCCTCTGTCTTTCTGTACCGAATACCATACTGAGTAGTGCATCCGAGGTATCTCAACACATGTTTGGCTGCCTTCCAATATAATTTTTTTGGCTTAACCATGCTTGAATAAGCTGGTTAACTGCATAGCACATGTTCAATTGCATATTCAACAAATACATGAGTTAACCCACAATTTGCTTGTAAATAGTAGCCTCCACTACTTCACTGTAAGTAGCATCCTCCTTTCTCCAGTTACCAGCAAGAGGAGTCTCCATGGGTTTGCTTATCTCCATGCGGAACTTCTTGAGTATCTTGTTGGCATACTTCCCCTGAGAGACAAATAGTTCCTCATCACCTTGCCATACCTCCATCCCCATAAAGTAGTGCATGAGCCCCAAGTCCTTCATTTCGAAATCTCTTGCAAGATCCTCTTTACAAGACTTGATCAACTTATCATCACTTGTCATAATAAAATCATCAACATATAAAACAATAATCAACAATTTACCTTCAACCACAATATGGTAAAGGTTCACATCTTCTTCACTTTTAGTGAAGCCTAACCCGGTGAAATAGTTATTGATCCTGGTGTACCAAACACAGGGTGCTTGTTTCACTCCATACAATGATCACTTGAGTTGAAACACATGCGGCTCTTTGTTGAAGGTCTCAAATCCTTTAGGCTACTCAATATGCACCTATTCCTTAATCATTTCATTGAGGAATGTTGTATTTACATCCATCTAATGTATCTTCCATCCCATCTGCGCTAAAAGTGCTAGAATGGACTTGATTTATGAGTACCTTGCAATAGGAGTGAAAGTCTCATCGTAATCAATCCCATCCAACTGAGAAAACACTCTGTCCACAAACATGGCGTTGTGTTTCTCCACACTAACATCTGTTGCTTGCTTTACCTTGTAAAGTCATATAGAACTCACCACTGACTTGTCTGCCAGTCTTGGGACCACATCCCAAACCTTTTTCCTAACAATGGAGTCATACTCCGCAACCATGGCATCAACCCAAATTGGTTGCTGCACCGCTTCCTCAAAAGAGGATGGCTCAACCTCTACACATTCGCTCATTAGAGCCATGTAACCAGTGTACCTCTATGGTGACCTCCTCTTCCTACGTTGTGATATGGGTGCTCCCACATTCTCTTTAGCATCATGCAATAACATGTCAGCTTCTCTAGTGTGCTTTCTCCCATCTCTGGAAGAATTTTCATGAGTGGGTATCTCCACTCCCTGCTCCTCTGCATTGTTTTCTCCACATCATCCTGAGGTTCCTCCTTAAGAGCTAAAATCTCCTCAACTGCATGTAGCTAAAACTCCCTCTCAAGGGAACATCTCATTGCCTTCTCGTCATCAAATTTTAAATCTTTGCGAACCATTGTCATCCTATTGGTTGGAAGGTACACTCGATAGTTGTGATGTGTATCAATATACCCCACAAATATGCCCAACTCTATTATTGGCTCTGGCTTTTTTCATGCATATTTGGTAGCATGGTAGTAGACGGATGAACCAAAGATCCTAAAGTGTGCCACATCTCGTTTCTTCTCTGAAAAAGCCTCTTCCAGTGTGCTCAATTTGAGAATTCAATGAGGGATTCTATTATGCAAATAAACAGTTGTGTTGCATGCTTCAACCCACAAGTGTAATGGGAGGCCCTGATCATGAAACATCATTTATGCCACTCCCACAATGATCCTGTTCTTCCTTTCAGCCACCCCATTCTAGTGTGGGTTATGATTTTCCATCAAATCCTATCGAATGCCTTTTGATGCATAGAAATTTTTGAACTCATTCAACACATACTCTCCACCATTATCACTCATGAGAGCTTTAAATTTCCTGCCAGTATCTTTCTCGAAAAGTGATTTAAATTCAGAAAACTTAGCAAAATTATGATATTTGTTTTGTGTGAAGAAGATCCAACACTTACAAGAAAAATCATCAACAAATATCACATAATACCTGTGCTTGGCCATGGATTTTGTCAAGAACGGTCCACACACAACTCAGTGAACTCGATCGAGGATCGTCTGTGCTTGACTGTCTTTGTCATGAAAGAATATTTGGTGTACTTCCCCAATATACACCCTTTGCATGTGTCTACCAGTTCTAGTGCACCCTTGGGAAGACTGGTATAAATTTGTTGCATGAGATTCAAAGCGCCATGGTGCAAGTGATTGAACCTCTTGTGCCACAACTCACTGATCTCTCGGCTCTGCACCTTTTATGCTTTAGTGCTCAAGGAAACACAATCTTCTACCTCCAACTTGCAGAGTTTCTTCACTCGAACCCCTATCCTCTTCACCTGTCTAGTGGCTATGTGATGAACGAACACCTTTCCCTTACTAAATATCACATCATAGCCTATATCCTCCAACATGACAACATAAGCCAAGTTATTCTTCAAACTAGGAACATACATAATATCTCGCAAAGTGAGGGGAGAACTAGACTCCCTCTGAAAGGTAATTGTACCAATACTGGTTGCACTATACCTCCCATCATCACCCATATCAATATGCATCTAGAGATCCTTCTCCTCCAAGTTACTAAAGAGTTGTTTGTTACCGGTTATGTGGAAAGAAGCTCCACTATCTAGGTACCACACACTACCATCATCGATGACACCATACAAGTGATGAGGGTAAAATCCAGTTTGTACTGTGAAACAAGAGCCTTACCTGCTCCTCCTCCTGAGGGCTTCCTATCGGCCTTCTTATGTAGACACTTTGTGGAAAAATGTCCCAGCTCGTGACAGTGAAAACACTTGATTTTTGACATGTCATTCTTCTGTTTCCCTAACAAGAATATGATTTGGAATGGGATGACTTCCCCTTCCCTTTATTTTCCTTACCCGCTAAGGCACAATTCTCATCATCATCATGCTTTGAGGAGGATCCCTTTCTGGTGTTCCACCAAATCTCTTCCTGTACCAAGTCGAACCACAATCGCTACCACTCTGGTAGCTTCTCCCTCCCATTAACTAAGTCCTAGTAACTATGCCAGCTCTTGGGAAGTCCTAGAAGTGTTAGGGTCATGAGATTGTCTTTAGAAACAGTAATACATTGAGTGAACTTAGTCAAGTACTTCAGAATACCGTCGGCCTTCTCCATCTTGATCTTTCTAAGATTTTCCTTCAGTGCCAGCTTCCTGTGGTCACTACTATTTTGAAATGGGTCCATCAATGTCTTCCACATTGCAAATGGATTTTCCTTACCATGGAGATTCGAGACAATATGGTCTCGAACTCCTTCTAGGATAATCCTTCTTGCTTTTTCCACATACTTTCTCCATTCAACCAGATCTTTAACATCAGATGTTGGAGGCTTTGGAATATCATGATCTATGAATTCCTTCAGATCATTGTCTTCTAGCACTACATCCATCTTGTCCTTCTAGGCTATGTACTTGGAGCTGCCCTCCAGGGCATACTCAAGTCTCAAACCGTAGAATGACATACTGTTGAATCTGAAGTATGAACCTGCAAATTCAATTTCACATGCATAACAAACTTGAATTCTCCTCTTCTATAATGTCTTCAGCTTTGATACCATGTAGATATTTACTTGTAGATTCAACAACTTATGTGATATGCTAAAACATAAGACAAGAATCTACTCTACTCATTAGTGGAAACAAAAATTGATCGATGAAAACATTAAGCAAAAAATGAAGAATTTCAATCGCACATAACACAATATTTTTCTGGGGAAAGCAGCTTCTCAAATCCCCGACTATCTATATTGTATTAACCAGAAGATCTAAGAAGAAAATACAATGTGTGTTCAGCCTAAACAATTCCTGCACAAGTAAAATCTATCTCTCTGCTTCACAAACTCTCTCAAGCCAAAACTTAGCCAATTCTACTGCCTACCAAGCCCCTACTTCCTTACGTAATTACTGAGAGAATTAGCCCATATTTAGTTGGGAAATTCTCTCTACATAACTACGCAATCCACCCATAGGCCCTCAAATGATTGCATGCACCATCTGTACAACTTGGAAAATTATAAAACTGATAGTACACTATCCCTAAACTCTAATAACAATTGGGTCTTCCTTAGAACTGACATTCATGAGTTGTTTATGAGTGAATCTTCTGTTAACTGGTGGCTCAGTGAAGTTGCATTAGTGCCTATCCCCACTACTAGACCTCCTACTAGTTCGTCAAACTGTTTGAACTGGTTTAACTGAATTTAACTTAGTTAGACCGAGTTAACTAATTATAACTCAAAAGAACTTAACCTTGACCCCTAAAATTTAGGAATCCATCTACATCAATCTAGATAGACTTCCAAATTGAATTTGCTGAGCCAACTAAGTCAAATTAACTTAGTTAACTATTACAATTTTCTATGAGAATATAATTTCGATTTAATTCCTAATCTAATTCAAGGGAAAATTAAATTAGGATTTCTTGATGCTATTTTTAACAGATTTTCCTAAAGTAACATCACAACATTTGAGTGGGGAAACATCACACAATATCTCATCTTTGAAGGGCTTTATGCCATAGGAAAAGTAGCATTGTTGGCTAACACAGATGTCTTGCCCATGGCTCAAGCAACCAACGGTGTATGGTTGGGGATGTGGCATTGTCAACAAATTAGAGTCTTTGATACTCATTTTTTAGCTCAAGGTATATAAATTATTCATGTACTTTGACACCATTTGGTCTCTCTTCTATCATAGATTTGTTCATCTTGTGTACGAGTCATCATAGTTTCCTACAAGGTAGAATTCCTCCTTGAGGGAATCAATAAAAGTGGCTCAAATGGGTCTTGCATTGAATATCATAGAATCATATTCATTGTGTCTTTCATAATTAACCTTTCCACTAATCTTTGACATGCGGAAGGGATTTCAAGAGTGTGAGGGTGATCTTCTCAATGTTAGAAACATAGTAATTATTTTTTAACAAATTTAACCATTTCTCCACATCACCTGCATCTATATGGCCCTCAAATAAGGGGATGTAAAATTTAACTTGTACCTTGAAGGGTGTTTTGCCTCCAAAATTTCCTCTTTTTGAAGGTGGCTCAGCCACTATTGGCATCCATTTAAGGATCTAGGTGAAATTACCCATCATCTCATTCCTCTATCGCATGGGTGCTTCCTCGCGAATTATTATTATAGGATCACATACTATGTCATATTTCTTTTCTTCCACCATGGGAGGCTTCTTGGGTTGGTGAGAGAAATCATTCCCAAGTGAAACTAGCTCAAGCCCTAACTCTTTGTACCCTAATCTTGTCAGAACATGCATTGAGAAACAACAAGGAGAAAATTACTTGGATACCATTAATTTGGGTTGTACAGGGAATGAAATGAAAGGAAGGAAAGGAAATGGAACACACACATAAATATAGTAGAAACAATAGTAATATTATGAAAACCCAGCTTTTATTGATAAATAAAATAATTGAATATTACACAACACAAAATGGCTATATTGGTGGAAATTATCTTTAAAGGGATAGAGCTGGTAGCTATACAATTCACAAAAATATATTTACAAGGGGTCGGAAGAATGACCTTATGACAAATAAATAACTAAAAAGGTCCAAAACTATAGCTCTAGAATATGACACACCAAAAGGTTTGTGGGCCCTGAGTTAGTTGGTAAATTGACTTCCTGTGGATGCAACTTTTGCATACAATGTTCATTTGGTGTACAAAGTATCCCATTAGAAAGAACTATCCAAGGATTATAGCTTTTTCTTAGGCATACCCTAGCCCCCTGAACGGCCAAAAAACATCATTTAGAGCCTCAAAATGGCCATAGAAGTTTGGGAACTGAAAATCCATAAAAAAACATCCAAGAAGATAAAGAACCATTGAATCAATGGAGGAGATGGGTGGCCACTAATATACACCCAAATAATTCCTCCCCCCTTAGGAAACAATGGTTTTCATTATTTCATGTTCCCATATTAGATAGGGAAACGTTTTCTAAATTGGATCCTGGTGAACCACTTGCCTTAGTGAAGAACTTTCCCTACTTTAACAACCTAATAGAGTTGTATGTTTTGCTGGCGGGTATCCTTCATCTTGGTTTCCATGATATGGTCCACGATAGCATGTTAAATGCATTCATGATTGATTTATATGGGGCTCAATGTCTTGGCTACCTTTGAGGTGTCCAAGAGAAGTGGAAAATATGGTATAAGAAGCTCCACATTAAATATTAGGTGTAGGCCAAGGAAAGGGAGAATACTCAATCCAAAATAATTTTCACCCACAACCTTTGTGTTGTGTAAGGCCAAAATTGGAGTGCATGATCTAAGCTTCATATAGGAACCTGTGAGGCGCACATTTTGTAAATGTAACCACACCTTATCACCAACCTGAAACTTGTGTGGAACTCGATGCTAGTCATGTCATTGCTTGTACTTAGCACTGACTTTACGTAGGACGTCATAAACCTATTGTTGGAGGTGTTGGATATTTTCTACAAATTTTTCCACTTTATCTACCTCAAGTTGATCATGGGAGGACTTTGTCGATGAAGATGCAATGGGAAGTGATACCTCAATTGGGGTGAATGTTTTGAACCCTAAGCACACCTGAAAAAACATTATGGCTAATGGAGCTATGGAACACTCTATTATAGAAATGTTGAACATATGGAAGGCTTTCATCACATGTAAATAAATTCCTTGAGTTGTACATGTGTAAGATACACACAATCATCCCGTTGATCACTTATGTTTGTCCTTATGTTTGGGGATGGAAGGTATTAGATAGCATAGGCTATACCAATAGGTACTAAGGAACCTATTACCCACGTTTAAAATAAGGGTCCAAGATAGCCCAAAATGAACATAAACATAGTCAAATAAGAGTTTAGCAGTGGCTTCAGTTATGATAATCTTCTTGCACCAGACTCAAATGGCCATATTAGAGAATCGGTTGACAACCACAAACATACAATAATTACCATGACCAATGGAGGGTAAAACTGAGATGTTATTTATGGAAACTAACTCCAAGGGCTTTTATGGGATAGGTAGAGGAGTTTACAACCCCTACTTCTTAATGGCTAGTTTAGCATTTCCATAGCCATGATTTTATATATTGGTGGACATATTTTCAAATATTTGGCCAATAAAAATACTTTTGAAGTACTACTATTGTCTTCTCCACATAAAAGTGCCCTGCCACCTGATTGTAATGTGCCTCCCACATTAGCTTGGCATGCTCGCTCAAAGGAACACAAAGGTGGCCAATGTAGCACAAGAGCGCCATCCTCGAGGTAGAAGTTTGGAACTTGTTTGCCTACAATCAATGTCTAGTATGTAGTTTAGAGTCACGATTGTATAATTATAGCCACTTGAAAGTATCATGTCCACAATAGTTAATAATTATAGTCAGCGCCTCAACTGAGGGCCACTTGAGGCATTCTGCAATATGGTTGGTACTACATTTCTTGTACTTGATATTCAAGTGGAATTGTTGTAGGTATGTCGACCATTTATAATGGAAGTCATTTTATAAATTTCCTTGTGTTTTCATGAATTTCAAAGGCCTATGATGAGTGTGGATAATTGTCTCCTTCCCCATAATATAATTATTTTATTATTGAAATTCCTATATGATGGAGTACATCTCCTTCTCATATGTAGGGTATCTTCAGACAATATTATAGAGTATTTCACTATGATATGCCACCCAATGTCCTTGTTGAGTAAGGACTACCCCAATAGCATAAACGGAGGCATCTATCTCAATCTTAAATGGTTGTTCCAGGTCTATTAAGATGAGGATTGGTGCAGAGCAAAGGTGGTCTCCCAGATCCTTAAATACCTTCTATTGTGATTCATAACAAGAATTTTTTTCTTTATCTCCACCCTTGGTCACTTGAATTAAGTGTTAACCTATATGAGAGATCCCCAACATGTAACTTTGGCAGAAGTTAGCAAGGCTCAAGAAGTTGAGGAACTCTATTTTGGTTGTTGGGGTTGTCACCAATCCTTGATGACTTGGATCTTGGTTGGGTCCACATTCACCCCATTTTCATCCATGATGTATCCCAAATATTGAATTCACTACATTCCAAATTTTCATTTCTCCATATTTTCATACAACTTGTTTTGTCACAAGGTTCTCAAGACTTATTTAACGTGCTACTATTAGAAAATTATATATTACAGAGCAATGGAACACATAAAATATTGCATAAATATAAACACATAAAACGCATAAAACAAGAGATACAGAGATATATGTGGTTCACCCAGTTTGGGCTACGTCCATGGAGAAACAAGCATTCCTTCCTTTTATATTATCCAACAAACTGAAGAGATACAACCTACAACAGATCCGCTGTAACACCCTCTTCGCTCTCAGTCTCCTCTCTCTTTCTCACTCAGAATATAGATCTACATAGATGCAATACAATTCCCTCATATATAGTGAGGGGTTGCCTTCTAGGGAAAAAAACCCTAAATTAAACATAACTTCTACTGTTAGATCTCCGCCTAATGAACGACCCAGATTGACTAGAAATTACTATACTTTTACAAGGCAATTTTACATCTATTCTTAGCTTTAGGGGCGCTGCCCCCGAAAAGGTCGCAACCACCCCCCTGGACCTCTCATGTAGTGAATATTTTACGGGCGGCGTTGCCACCCCATTTTGAACTGGGGTCCAATGTGGTGATACCTTTGAATACAGAAGATAATCAAGCTCCACACCCAACAGCTACAAAGGTGATTCCTAGGTTCTATTAAGGATGAGGATTTAATCAAAATATACAACAAAAAAGGGTTTTGTGAATGACCATGGGATATATCCATCATCCTCATGATTTTTTTTGGAGCATAATTCAAGCCAAAGGTCTTTACGAACCACCCAAAAAGGCATTCTTTAGATTTCAAAGTTCTCTTTCATACATCAGATTGATCAATTGGAACCTAATGGTAGACTGAATTTAGATCAATATTACTAAAAAACTTGGAACCCTTAAGCTGATCAATAAGATAACCAATCCAAGGGATCGAGTATCTATTCTTGATAATGATTTTTTTCAGGGCTTTATAATCAATACATAGTCTCCATGTTCCAACCTTCTTTTACACCAACACAATTGGGCTTTTGCAAGGTGAGGATCTCAGTCGAATGTGGCCCTTTTGAATGAGCTTGTGAATCTAATGTGTTTTTTCCTTATTCTCTAAGAGTGAGCATCTATATACTAGGCCATTAAGTAAAACAAATCTAAGTATCAAGTCAATTTAGCGTTTAACTCGGCAGTGCAGAGGCACCCCCATAGATGAAGTGAAGATATCTTTGTATGATTCTACAATCTTCTCTACCTACTTCTATATTGCAGAGAGCCCATATGCTTTGGTTGTGGTGATCACAAAGACCTTCATTTAACCTTTTGACCAAACCATGAAGAGGACAAATATTACAGCTGAGAGATTACATTTTGGTATTATTTTGTTGAGATCAATAGAATTGCGATAGTCAAAACTACCTCTAGTACCTTGTAGAGTTGAACCCTATAGTAACAATGACACTATGTGGACAGGACTCATAAATAGCATGATTTTTCAATATAAAGTTTCTCCTAAAAGAAAATCACAAACATGTAGTTGCGAAACATCACATAGTACCTCATCTTAAAAGGGCTTGATATCATAAGATAAGCGACATTGTTGGCTGAAACAAATGTCTTGTCCATGGATCAACCAAACAATGTGGTATGGTTGGGGATATGGCATTGTTAGTATCCTCAATCTCTTCATGACCTCATCTAAGCTCAATTTCTTCTAGCTCCCAATGTCAGCGATGAAATGTAGTGGGGTCCCCTTTACCCACATTTATGAATGGAAAAAGCGCTCACCCTCCTCAGGCTCCTCTAACTCTTTTGGTTAGATATTGATGATTGCAATGCTAGAACTAGGTATTGCTTCAACGATTTGCTTTCCTTTCTCATGTTTTGAATAAAAATTTGAGACACTTTTTCTTGTTTTTCTTTAAGTTAAACCAACAATGATTGTTTTGAGAAACATTCATTAGTGTTCTTCCAAGGATTTTTTGGAACTCACACCACTTTCCAATTTCATTCTTCAACTTCCCATTATTCTCCTTTGCATGTGACCTGGGATGGTTTTCTTGAGTTTTCCTCTCCTTAATTTGTCCCTTTTTCTTTGATTCAGGCCCACCTTTTCTAGGCTTCTGTTGTGATAGATTTGCAGACCCAAACTCTTGTTGATGCGTTTGCTTTAATTTTTGCTCAACTTTGAAAACATAGTGATAAGAAGCTCCCAATGAGGAGATGTCTAGGAAATCCATATCCATTTGGGTTTACCTATGTAGGCCACTACGATACTTCAAAACCATGTGCCACTCACAGTCTCTAATACCTAGCTTTGAGCTCAAGGTATGGAAAATATTGGTGTACTACAGAACCATCTGGTCTCTCTCATATTGCAAAGTTGTCCATATTATGTGTTTTTCATCATGGTTCCCTACAGGGTAAAATTCCTCCTTAAGGGGATCAACAAAATAAAACCAAGTGGGTCCTACTTTGAATATTGCAAAGTCTTTCATTATGTCTCTCCTAGTAACCTTCCCACCAATCTTTAACATGAGAAAGTGCTTTAAATAACACAAAGGTGGTCTTCTCATTGTTGATTTTTTTTTGGATAGAGTAATATCCCTATAATAGATTTAACCACTTCTCCAAAGCATATGCATCTATTTAAATTTTAATAAAGGGATATCAAAGTTAAAATGTACGTTGAAGGGTGTTTCACCTCCCAAATTTCCACTTGTTGAAGGTGCCTTGACCACTATTGGCAGTGGTCAAAGGATATGGGAAAAATGTTCCATCATCTTATTCCTTTGTCACATGAGTGCTTCCTCAAGCAAAAACTTTATAGAATATCATTTTCCGTCACATCTTTTTTCTTCTTCTATGGGAGGACACTTGGGTTGGCAAGAGTAATTGTTCCCAATTTAAACTAGCTCGAGACTCAACTCTTTGAACCCTGGCCTTGTGAAGGATACATTGAGAAACAATAAGGAGCATATTTCTATGATACCAATGATTTGGGTTGTAAAAGGAGTTAAATGAAAGGTAGGAAAGTAAATGGAACACACGCATATAAAAAGATAGTAGAGAGCACAGTAATATAGTACAAACCCAACTTATATTGATAAATAAAATAAAATAATATTGTAGAACACAAGCTAGCTAGAAAGTTGGTAGTTATCTAGGGAGAGAGATGGAAGCTGTAGGAATTCATAAAAAAATCTATTAAAAGAGGTTGAAAGAGTGGCCTTTTAATATAAATAAAGAACCATATTGGTCCAAAACCTTAAACCTATAAGATGAAGTGCCAAAACAGTTTCAGCCCTAGAGGTGGTTAGTTGGTATATAAAATTCTCTAGGGCACAAATTTTACATACACTCTTTGTTTGGGGTGCACAATATCCCATTGGAATGAACTACCCAAGAATTACAACTTTGGGGTAGTGCATTCCATTGTAATTCATGCCCCCCTCGAATAGCTAAAATACGTCATTTAGGACCTCAAAACAACCTTGGAAGTTTAGTACCTGGAAATACATAGAAAAACTACTAAGAAGGTAAAGAACTCATGAATCATTGGAAGAGGTGGGTGGAAATAGATATCCACATGGATAAAAAATCATCCAAGGATTACATCATCTCAAGACTTCTAAGGGATGACCCAAGGGGTTTATCTCATCCCAAAAGTTAAGTTTTTGCATTAAATTAATGTCTCAACACCAATGAAAACATTCTCAAAATGAACATCATCCTCTAAAAATACCATTCCATAATCAAATGCATCATAAGGATGATGTCATCATGCTAGCATATGACATCACTAAGGTAGAATATGTAAGACCTCCCTTAAAGGGGTCCCACATCATCACCATAATCAATCATGATTAAAAGAAGAATAATGTCCATCAAAAAAGTACAATGTTATCCTGGGGGAATCCTATCACCTCTTGGGAACACCTAATCGCTAAGAAAAATCCAAACCCAAATCATCAAATTCTAAGTTCCTAAAGGGGAGGAAGGCTCTCATTAATTGTGCAAAGTTATCCTCAAGATCAATATCCCTCAAAAAGTGACCAGTGTCCTCTATCAAAGTGCACTACATCAAAATCAAAGTGGCCATATATCATCTATAAAAATATGGAGAATCATCATATTATCTCTTAGGGGATCCTAGCTACACCTAGAAGAATCATCTAACACATAATAAAAAAAGTCAAGTGAGATAAATATCATGGGTACAAGAACCATAAGATCACCAAGGTGGACCATATTTAATGTCAAAAATATTAAAGTACTTCATACAAGTATCATCTTCAAATGCCTTACTAGCTTATGTTATATGTAAGTTACCATACTTAGGAATGTGAGGGAGGTTCATCACATGAACCTATTAGGTGCTTCCAACCCTATGGGGAACAACAATTCATAATTACACCCTTTCAAATGATAGGTGCAAGTGATATGTGTTTTGGCTTGGGGTTTACTTCATGAAAGGTTTCATAGTCTTATACTAGGTTACATAAAACTATTGTCCATAAGCGCCTTCGTAGAGGAAACACTTATATGCTTGATTTACCTTCCCCGAACTTTATTTTTCCAAGCACCCTTATTTACCATTTTCTTCAATTGATATGGCTTGTTTAATAAACTTCATTTATTTATTATGTAATAATTATGGTATAATTCCCCTTTAATGATGGGAGGTTTATTTCTTCATCAAGGGGATGTTCCTTGAGATTTTATTTTACTTTAACAGGTGTGATGTACATGGATACTCTTGAGGATGAATGGATATATAAGAGGGGGTAGGATCAAGTTATAGTTTTCTTTTGATTGATTTAAATCCATTTCCATTCTTTTTGCATTTTGAAATTTATCCTATGCCTTTTATTTTCTTATAGCTACATCATCCTTGGTATTTCTAACCCTTTCTTCTCATAGAGAAAGGCCAATAGGGAACTGGTACAAGTGATTGACAACAACCAATAAAAATATGAGATAATTAAATTAGTAAATAATTAAAAGTGTTAAGTATGAATAGCATGAAATGCTACCATCATGAGAGCCTCCTATTTGTGCCTATCCTAGAGAGTGAAAGAAAGACTTAGAGGAAGGTCACACTAGACTAGGGGAAAATGATAACCACCAAGGTGAAGTAAGGGAGAAAATGCACAAATAGCAATGGTCTATAATCCATTTTCAATCTTGATCCATACTAGAATTCCTTAAACATGAAACAAAAGCACTTGAATGCATAAAAGTTTAATGTACCTCATGATAGATGACCCATATTCATTAGATGAGAATAGATAAATGTGTGGCAGATATATTTTCTCCTATGACATATATTTATAACCAACAATCCCTATGATCATTGATATATGGACGAGTAACAATGCCTTGACTACAAAAAAAGAGGTATTTGTAGATAAACTACCTAAAACCTAATAGAAGATGGATGTGGAAAAAGAAGGAATGTTCAGCGATGGTCTCAAAGGAAGCCTTAGGGTTCTTAAAAAAAGAATAAGGAAGGAAGTATATTTGGGATCTAGCATCAAAAAAGGTGCTCAAATATAAAATATAAAGGTAGAGGCATCTAGGAATACAATTTCTTAGAAAGAAGATGACTATAAAATATTGTATTTATAAGCTAAAAGAAATTCTAAAAAAGTAATGAAAGGTATGAAAATCAATTCTTTTAATTTTCTTTCTCTATCTTTTAAGGAAATAAATAAATTTCAATAAGTAAATGTTTTTATTCATTTAAGGGGGAATAATTTGAAAGGCAACTAAACCCTAGCAGTTGTAGAGTTGCCACTTAACACATAAAAGAGTTTGAAGCTCCTAACCTAATAGAAAGAACCAAAAAATGTTAGAGACTATACCTATAAATTTTTCTTAATAGGAGAATAAGGGACGATTAAGGATTGCAATGAAAACCTATCACTATGCACAAATTAAGGCTCTAAATATATAAGACCCTAAAAGAGGATATAGGGATTAAAATAGGCTTGTCGATTCATACAAAACACCACACATCAATAAGAAGGAAATATTTTTGTTCCTTAGCAAAACATAAAGCCAAAAAATAGGTTAAAGAAGGAAAGTGAATAATAATAGATGGGGAAGTAAGAGTATGTAGTACCTTAAAGAAGTTGAAACCATGAGAATCTTTTCCTGGAATGTGAGAGGAGGAAGGAGTACTCCCCTCCAAAAAAATTGTCCCTTAGAATACATTTCAAAAATTACAATCTACTTGTAATATTGATTTATAACAATATGAGTGAAGGGACATAAGCATTGACAATTTTAACATGATTCTCAAAACACTAGTATTTTTTCTCTCCATATGCATAACATCAATCATGGGGTTTAGTTACAAGGTGGAATAATTTAATGGAACTTTTCCATTCCTGTTATCAAAATCCAAGTATAAAGATAAGTTTAGAATTAAAATAATTAGGAAGGGCATTCTCCTTCATCAATTTGTATGGTCCATATGGTGATAGAAAAGAGTCCTAGTGTGGGTTTAAAGATTAGGGATGGAGACAACATGATAAGGTGATTATAGGGGGAGAAATTGATTTAACAATAAAAGTAAGGTAATCCTAGGGAGAGAATGTAAAAAATTATCATCTAGCAAATTATTTTTTATAGCTTGTAGGACATCATGACATGAAGCCCATCCAACTAGTTCCCACTTGAAGAAAATTGAGGAGTGGGTGCTTAAAAGGATAAACAAGTGTCCAGTTTTTAAAAGGATGCTTGAGAACAAGAGATGAAATAAAGCTTGTGTTGGAGAAGGGGAAGCATCAACCCATGTTCCAATTTTATTACAATTAGAAAAGGAAGATATTAGACAACTAGGACCCTTAGAGTTCAATTACAAATGGTTAGAAGAGAAAGATTTCAAGATTTTATAAATAAAAGTTAGAAAAGTGTGACGATGATGCAGGATTGATCATGTTCTAAATAAAAAAAAAAAATCTTAAACAAGTCAAAATATTTGTAAGAGGACAGGCTAAAGAAAAAATGACACAAAAGTAACTAACAATTATAGAAAAATAGATAAAGGGGCTTCCATAAAATTACAGTGTTTAAGTCTTTATACAAGAAGAATTAATAAATATAAAATAATTGTAGAGGAAAAAAAGGATTTGTTGGAGCAAGAGGAAATGGAACAAAGGTTGAAGAAAATAACACATTAGTTGACAGAAGAGAACTAGAACACAATTTATTTCTAGACTCATATTAAACATAGAAGAAACATTAATACAATTTGGGAGGTAAAAAATAGGGAGGGGGCGGAAATACAAATTTTGAAGAAATAAAAAATGTGGGAGTAAACCACTTTAGAAGTTTTTTGTAAGAAATTTTAAGGGATAGTATCGTTGAAATACTAAAGGTGGTATCTTTAATTCGAAGGATGATTGAGGAGTGCGATAATGAGAATTGGAAGTAGTAGTCACAAGGAAAAGAAAAAAGTTGTCATTGCATCATTCAAGAAAGCAAAGAGTCTAGTCCTAAATGGGTTAACGATAGAATTTTATCTAGGTTCTATGACTTGAAAGAATAAAATATCTTGAGGGTGATTGATGAATCTAGGATTTCAAGGAAAGTCATGGGTTCTTCGAGTCCTCACTTTATAGTAATTAATCTAAAGAAAAATGGCCTAGATTCCTTTGATGATTACGATTCAATTTCATTGTGTAATTTAGTGTATAAGATAATAACAAAGACCTTGGCTCATAGATTAAAAATATTATTTCTATTATGCCCTTGAAAAACAATTTGGATTTCTTGACAATAGATAGTTACATGATATGGCTGGGATGGTTCAAGAAGGTTCCATACAATAAAATTAAAAATATGTAAACTATGGTAGTGAAACTAGACTTGCCAAAGGTTTATTCCAAGGTGAGATAGTTATATCTCATATTCATGTTGATTTAGATTGTCATGAAAATTAAAACAATGAATTTTATAATGGGATGTGTAATTTCAACATCATTTGCAGTATTGATAAATGGTTCAATCTAAAAGATTTTATTTATGTCTAGGGGACTCAAACAAGGTTGTCCTTTATCGCCATCTCTCTTTTTCCATGTTGTAGACAGTTTAAGAAAGATAGTTACAACAGAAATAGGGGAAGGCACTCTAAGAGGCATAAAACTATGGAATTCGACGACTTTGACTCACTCATTATTTGTAAATGATGTCTTAATTTCTGGGAAGGAAATACATAAAGAAGAAAAAAGGTACAAAGAAATTGTAGACCTGTATTGTGAAGCCACATTAATAGAATTTAGATTCACAAAATCTTCATTACTATTTATAGGATTGAATGAATAATTGGAAAGGAAATGTTCTCAATCATTTCCATGTATACTTTAAAGCTTTGAGGGAAGATTTGAACTTCTTTTTTTGTCTTAAACCAAATGAATATAGGATAAAGGATTGGAATTAAATTTACAAAAGAATAAAAGGAAGGGTGATTTATTGGTAGCATAGGTCAGTAACCATGGGAGGAAAATTGGTTTTAATTAAATCAATATTGGAGGTAATCCTAGTGTATTGGCATTCGTTGGATTACATTCCATAGGTAATGATGTGAAAAATAAGGAAGACATGTAGTTTTGTGTATAGGAAAAAGGGAGAAGGAATCCCTCTAGTGAAATGGAAAAAAAATAAATTGTGAAACCTAAATATGAAGGAGGGTGGGACTGAAAAAATAATTGTTTATTTAGACAAGCCCTAGTAGCAAAGAGCTTATTTAGAATTTTGAAAATAGAATGTTTGTGGGGGCAAGTAATGATCAAAAAATATATTCAGTTTGGAATAATAGAAGAATGAATAAGAAGTGAAGAAAAAAGTTAGAAAGTGGTGGATTAGTCATTTGGAAGGGTTTTTTCAAATCTTTTTTACTACTAAGAAGATAATTGGCGTAAAAATTTGGCAAGGCTTATAGGATTATGATAGGAGAGGATCCTTGATGGGGAGTGTTGGAAACTATAAGCTATTAAAATCCTTGAGAAATGAATTGAAAATTAAGGAGATTCATTATTTAGTATGGAAATTTTATCCTAAAACAACCTCATATTGGAATGAAGGGTGGATGTCTAAAGTTCAATTCCGAATACAGTGAGATCTAAAAGAAGGGTGGAAAAAATTATCTAGAATCTCAAGAATAGTCCCATTAGATTGAATAGAGAGGTAGCCAAAATCATACAATATGAAAACAAAGCTATAGGGGTATATAAAACAAAACTAGGATATGAGGCTTTTATGAAAGGAATTGAAGAATATAAGAATTGTGGGGGTGGAAGTTAGTATGGTAGCTCAATTGGCCTCACAAAACAAATACATTTTTATAGTTTACCTTGTCCAATAAGGTTTTTAACCTGGGATAATTGTAAGAAGAGGACCTGGTAGGGTCTAGGGTGGTATACTTATGCAAGAAGGAGGATGAATCCATTGGTCATTTGTTTTTTTAATATCTACTCAAAAACAATATGTGAATAAGCTTTGAAATTAGTTGATAGAAAAGGAAAATTTGAAAGTAGCACATTGCATGATTATTGGGAGAAATAGCATTAAAGATATGTTTTTTGTAACCCATAAAAATTTTCCTTGTATTAGTGATGTGGGCAATCTAGTTGGAAAAGAATTAGGAAGGCCTTATAATTTTTTTTATTATATACCAATTCAAATTTGTCACAAAATTAGATACATATATAGAGGAATATGGAAATATTTATGGAAAACAAGCTTAGAAATACAAAGGCTTTAGAGATAGATAAAGCAAAGACTGGGGTTATTTTGATGGCACATGTTAAGTTGAACCAAGAAAATGTGGAGGAGAGTGAGTAATAATTTTAATACATGTCATGTGATTAGTTAAAAGAAGCAGTAAGAGAGGATTTAGTAACAATTATATCAATTATATGCTTTTTGGTAGATGTTGAAAATTGCAATGGAAAAAATTATAAATTACTTGTATCTAATATGAGACTCCAATTAACTCCTTGTGGAGTGGGAAAATGGAAACTTTAGGTTGTAATATTTAATCCTTGACCTATTAATGGAATAATTAAAGATCTATATCCGAATTTACATCTTTATTTCTAGCATTTTTATATGGACCTCATTATAAAGGTTGACCTCTTGTCCAAAGAAACCTTAAGCGTACAGTGAGTGAAGGAAATAATAGAGGTAAGAGATGGGCACATCCTCCTAGCTATATATATTTTGATCTACTTTTATCCTTGTTGATTAAATATGATAGAAGAAGGTAAATTAACTTGAATGGATCATTTTTTGTGTAAAAATTCTATATGAATAAATTGTAAGACTTTAATATCGATAAAAATGTTTTTATGAAGAATTATGCAATAACCAAGAACCTATAGGTTTGCATAAGCATAAGCTTACTTTTTTTTTTCTCATAAAGGGTATTAGGATTCTACAATATATGTATATTGATTTCTTGATCATGAACATAAATATGTGTTTTTTTGTCCTTTGAAAAATAAAATCCAAGACCAAAAGTTACATAATTATACATACAATTTATAATCATAACATGATAATACCTTGACATCGCTTAAATTAACCCAATGATTTGTTTTTTTATTACAGCACAACATGTATGGTGAGCGTGGACTTGGAAGCAAGAGAGGTACATCATTTTTTAATTACAAGCAATAAGTATGGTTAGTGTGAACTTGGAAGTAGGAGAATTATGACAAATACAGTTTGAATTGAAAATTGTTTATTCATAAACAAGATTCAACATAAGCGCAATGGGATATCTTTATTAATTGAGTGTTATGAGATTCATGTAGAAGGAATTGAGGTCAATTCCGCAGGCTTGCTACATATATTGCTTGTCTCATTCAATGCTTTATTGGGTCAAGAATCACAATCATCAATAGATTTGCATTATATTCCATTTGCAAATGAAGGGGAGTGCTTGAGAGCTTCCCTATATGCTTTTGATTGAAAAGAAAAAAGATTCAACAAATTAAATTAACTAGTTTACATACTTATTTAAATAAATTGCTTAAGGGGTTAGCTGAATTAGTTGTCCCCAATATTGTTTGACATTTGGCTAGTTTTATGCTAGAAAGTGCTCAATTCAACTCCCCTCAAGTGAGGTGCACTAACTTATATCTCAATAATTTTATTAGAGAAGACATCCATGGAGATGAGGAAGCGTCTCTTTGGGTTTCCCAGCGAGATTTCCCTTGGAACACAAATCTCCTTGTAACAAATACTAACTATATTCCTTTGTATTATAAATCATATAACCTCTACATATAGACCCTAAGTCCTAGAGCTAATAACCCATATAATAATTTCTGGCATCTAAGATAAAAAAAAATCTTAGTTTATGTGTTAATAACACCTACAACCCATACAACTGTTATGATGCATGTGCTAATAACTCGTAAAACCTATATAAATTTTATATTCCTAGTACTAATAAAATTTATCCAAGTAATAATAGTAGTTATAATGTCTGTGCTAATAACCCATATTATGAACATGTTAATAACCCTTATAATGTTCTCTATTGCCCAACTCTATAATCCTAATAATTTGTGCTTTTTTAATCCCTACAAGTCCTATGTATTGTTGAAATACTAAACATCATCTTGTTGTTTTCAAGGATGATAGAGGGTTGGGTTAATGAGAATTGGAAGTAGTAGTGACAAGGAAGAGAAAAAAATTGTCTTTTCATCATCAATAAGGCAAAGAGTCTAGGCCTGGATGGGTTGACTATATAATTTTATGTAGGTTATATGACATGATAAAAGAAAATATTTCAAGGGTGATTGAGGAATCTAAGATTTCTAAGAAAGTCTTGGATTCTCTTGAATCCTACATTTATATCATTTAATCCAAATAAAATGAGTCAAATTCCCTTGATGATTAAAACCCAATTTTATTGTGTAGTTTAGTATATAAGATAGTAGCAAATAGCTTGGATAATAGATTAAAAATATTTGTTTTCTAATTATATCTCAAAACAATAACTTGGGTTTATCTACAATAGATAGATACAGGATACAATTGGATGGTTTAAGAAGGTCTTTGTACAATAAACTTAAAAATAGGCAAACCATGGTAACAAAATTAACTTTGGAAAGGTTTATTCCAAGGTGAGATCATTGTATCTCATATTTGTGCTGACTCAAGTTATCTTGAAATACAAAACAATTAATTGTATAAGGGGACACATAATTTCAACAACCTTTGCAATATTGAGAAATGGTTCAATCTCAAAGTTTTTCTTCCCATATAGAGGTATCAAAAAATGTTTTCCTTTATTGCCATCTCTCTTTTTCCTTATTATAGAGAAAATAAAAGAAAAATATACACTTGTATTGTAAAGCCACGTTAATGGAAGTTGGTTTCACTAAATCATCATTATTATTTAATGAATTGAATGAACAATTGGAAAGGAAATGTTCCCAAGAATATCCACACATAGTCTAAAGCTTTGGGAGAAGAAGAAAATATCTTGGTATGTGTCTTAAACCAAATGAATATAGGGTAAAGGATTGGAACTAGATTTACAAAAGAATAAAAGGAAGGGTGACCAACCGATAACATAATTGAGTATCCATAGGAGGAAAATTGGTTTTAATAAAATTAGTATTGGAGGCGATCCTAGTGTATTGGCATTAATTGACTTACATTCCAAAATGCATGATCTAAAAAATAAGAAAGAAATGCTAGTTTTTGTGTACAAGAAAAAGGGAAAAGGAAGGTATCCCTCTACTGAAATGGAAAAAAATTGAGAAACCTAAAGATCAAAGAGAGTGGGGCTCAAAACATAATAGTTTATTTGGACAAGGCCTAGTAGCAAAGATCTTATGTATAATTTTGAAGATAGAAGGATTTTGGTGGAATCTAATGATCAAAAATATATATTGACCATGGAACAATGGAAGAATGGATTAGAAGTGAAGTAAAAGAGCTTGCAAGAGGTGGATTAGTCATTTGGAAGGATTTGGTCAAATTATTTCCTCTATTAAGAAGGTAGTTGGCTTGAACAATTGGAAAGGGTGACGGGATTAGGCTAGGAAAAGATCCTTGATGAGGATTATTGGAAACTACAATCCATTAGAATCCTCAGGAAATGGATTGACAAGGAGATTTATTATTTAGTAGAGGAAGTTGATCCTAAAACAACCTCAAATTGGAATTAATAGTGGAAGTAAAAAATTCAATTGTGTATACAAGGAGATATAGAAGAATACTAGAAAAAATTATCCAAAATATCAAGAGTAGTCATATTAGGTTAAATATAGAGGTAGTTGAAATCATATGATATAAAAAATAAAAAAAACAAAAATTTATAGGAGTATGTAAAACAAAACTTGGATATGAGTGTTTTATGTAAATGTTGACGAGCCAAAATGTATCACCAACGTAAAGGGATATCCTTGGTGAAAGATCCCACTTAGAACTTACGGCGATTGGTATAGGATTCCTATCCTTTATGTGAGTCCAGTTGCCACCATGGTTGTTTGAAAAGGGTTTTGGATGAGATGAGCAAGAAGAAAGAAACTTGGTGAAACTTCTAACATAGAACAAGTTAGAAAAATCTATGCAATATTTTAAGAACAAGTTATAAACAATATATCGATATCTAAAGTAAAAGGGCATGAATCTTAAATAAATTTTGTAAGAAAACTTCAATTAAGGTGCAAGAAAAGAAAGGAAATATATGTTATCAACTGCGAATTAGTTATCAACTAACAACAATGATGAAGCATAAATTAGCAAACAATATCAATAAGATGTGAACCTTAAATCAATGAAATAGCTCATTAATTGTATACACATGAATAACAATAACATACCATTCAATCACCACAGGATAAGGCTTACAATGCTAAACAATACATGAGTGAACTTGCTTGTCATGGCTCAAAGAGCTTCTCAAAATTAGTTGAACTATTCAATACACCATTGCATTGAGCATGCATGAGATCCAATAGTGGAAATGCAACCCATCACTTAATCTCTCAAAAGAATGCACTATATTTTCTCTACAAAGTGCTCTAAGAGTCCAAAAACTAAAGTCCTTTTTAACCATCCATGAGAGAATATTTATACAAAATGAGGTGACTCTTCACCTCCCATGACCTTTCAACTTTCCTCATGACTCTTCACCTTCTCTATGAATTGTCCACTTCTACATGATTTTTCATTTCTAAATTCTATTTTACTTCTAATTTCAAAATAAATTTATTTACAAATTACATGGAAACTCAAAGACAAAATTTATTTCATGGAAAAAGACTCAAGATGTTTAGGTCAAGAACATCAACTTCAAGCTCTTGTACCAAGTATGTGTACATGCCTTGTACTCAGAAGCAACATATCTGACCTTTTAAAAAAATTATCTCTTGAATCTCATTTTTCATTGGAGAGTATCAAGGAACAAAACCTTCATTTCTGTTTGTGTCCAACCCAAGAGCATTGAGAGTTTAATATGCAATTTTTCCAACTTGACAATATGTTGTGCAATTTCTTCCTTGGTAGGTTCTAAGTTGGCTTGAGTAATGACTTGCTTCTTTGCATTTAACACCTCACGAATTTCATACCAGACTTATTCTTCGGGCCTTATTACCCATATTTCTTTGATGGAGGGTATTTTGTACACCTTAACAAGGGACTCCAATCCACTATGTAGCATCTCATATGCATTTATCATTCTATTTGCATCTCTAGCCATCTTATCATGTGATTTAACTAAAATTCTAATTTCCACCTTGTCCCTTTTCATGCCCATTCTATATTTTCTTGGTAGTTCTACTGGTGCATCTAGATATTCCATATCCCATCCATAATGAGATGTGTGGTTATGAAAAAATGCTTTATCAACACTCCCCTACCCTTTAGTTCCCCTTTCATTTCTGACAATGAAGACATTACATTATGGAGGATAATCATTTCATTATGAACTCATTTCATGACTTCTTCCAATATTTTAATTTCTTCTAAGATTGTTTCCCAGAAATATTCTTTGTGAGAGCTTGTAGTTGACAAAGTTTAGGTTTCTGCACATAGCTTGTTAATTTCCTTATATGAAGTAGCCATGTTATTTCATCTCATTTACTTCATTTACTAAACTTTCCATATTCTTCTTTGTAGCAGCAGAGAATGTGGATCTCGTAGAATCTATCGCTACGGGGTTTACTGTGGTGTCCATCAGTATGTGCCTCTATGTAGTGGTTGCTATTGGCTTTCCTGATTGTCTTGTCAGGCACTTCCGCTCCTATTGAGATATTCTATTCTTGAACCAATCAAATGTAATACTATAGAGATCTAGTACTCTATCTTCTTATTCAAACATGGCTCCCATTTCTCCAATTGAGAGGTACCCACTAGTGATAGGTGTTGGATGAGTGACATCTAGATTAGGAGGTATAATTTCTACTTCCTCTTATTCTAGCTCATTTATTCTAATGTATTTTGCCTTCTTTTATGCTAGCTCTTTGGCAATCCTTTCTTCTTCTAGTTTCCAAGACAATTCTTCTTCTTCCCCTTTCTTTATGTCCCCCTCTTGTTTTATTTTTGCTTCCTCTTATTTTTTCTTCTTTGCAACCTCTGGATTTTGCTTTCTTGTTGCCTCGCTCTTTTTCTTTTCTTCCTCTCTCTTTTTGGTTGCCTCCTCCTCTTATGCTTTCTTTTTTTCAACCTCTTCCTCATCTTTCCTTTTGGCTTCTTGTTCAACCTTTTGTTTCTTTAGCCTTTCCTTCGTTATGGCTTCTTGTTATTGTTTCCTCTTCAATGTGTCTTTCTTCCCTTCTATATCCATATTTTGCAAAGATTATTCTTCTTCTGTCTTTGGATTGTTAGTAGGCTTAGAGAGGTCGAATCCTAGGTTTGCCTCAACTACTTTAGTAGCATTGCAAAAAAAAATCACTTTATCATCATCTATGTCAACAGTTGAAGTATATGGACAACCATACTTGTTTCACTTATAGTGTCAGGTGGATATACCTCTTGAATCATATATGTGGAAGCACAGTTCACCATATCTGAAATTTTTTGAGTCCTTTTCTTCTGCTCCTGCCTCTTTGAAGTTTTTCATACAATAAGATCTTATACACAAAAGGAAGGTAGGTCATGGAGCTTTCTTTTCCTTTACTAGACTAGTGTGTTGATCAATCATGTAGTAAGTTGGTATGCCACCTCTTTTAATATTATTTTATTAGTGAAAAACAAAGGCAAATGATGAGGGGGTTTATAGGATCGAAATATTGTTATGTACATTGCATCCCTAGGAGTAAAACAATCAACAACATCTTGTAACGACATCCTTGCCCTGTGTGACATGCAAGGTAGATCAAAATAAAAGAGCTTATGATATATAGAGGAGATAAAATGCTCAGTAATGTGATCATACATCCTCCTATATCATGTATCCCACAAGTTCTTGCAATACATGTGTACAGGTGGGATATCTGGAGCAAAGGTCCACTTCCAACCTAATGCCTCAAATTTTCATATTGCACACATAGAAACCATCAATTATGATGCCATATAGAACTATATTTGTTTTGCTTCAGAGACTTGCTTTTCTTTTTAAACATTAGCATGGATTGAAGATGACAGTATGTCTGCCCAATTGAAGATAGTTTCTTTAGTGGCAGATGTGTACATCATAGGAACCTAGTCATATTCAAAGAATTCTACATCCTATCTCCCATATATCCTACAAGACATGGCTGCCAACATTTGATAGGCTTTCCTTAACATATTAGTTTTGTAAATTTCGTCAGTATGATATCTTAACTTGTGATACTCCTACCACCAAGATTTGAGGGTTTCCTTGGTTGAATTAGAAAAATGACAATACCATTTTTCACTATGAACCAAATAGTGTCATAGCGTCCTATAATATTAAAAAACGATAGATGATGTGAATGTTGCTATTGTGACACCATGGGCATTCTTTATTGTCATATATTTATCATTAGTCCATTGAATGACCCACTCTATGGTATCAGTGCATGGCAGAAAGGGTCCACGTGTTGCTATCTTACGAAACCATGAATTCTTAATATTAATATACACTTCATGGTCTTCCTCCTCCTCGGGTATCTCTTTCATAGATATTTCTTGACATGTTTTTTCCCAAGTCATAAGGACTGATTTATCTACATAACAAGCAGTATCAACATAGACAAGCACTCTAGCCAACGAAATTTCCACAACCCTTTGATACTACTTTAAGTTATATCCCTGTTAGGTTTCCTTTTGGTTAGTGGATCCATATCTCCTATTAATGAGGAAATGTTGAAAAAATCAAGATCAATTGTACCTAAAATTTCAAATATATTCATGGCTACACAAAATGTTAGGAAAAATCACAAAGATCATTCACTATTTATCATTTTTTGCAGACTATGAAATTACATTGCAATAAACCTTAGTCACCTAAGAGTGGCACACGGGAAATGCGTAGTCACAAAATACAGAGACAAATTGCGATAAGGAGTGAGGTTCAGTCTCAAACTATAGAGCCATATTACGATAAGGAGTAATTAGAATGGGAAAAAACTTAGTCGCAATCTACAAAGACGGTTTGTTACTAACAGAAATACTCGGTCACCAGTAACAACTTAGTCGCAATATTAAGGGTTAATACGAGATAAGATAGAGAGGTGCAATGCCATTGGTGGGAGAGGTGCTAAGTCACCAAAACAAATAATATGGACATGTAGTTATCATGTAGCGCTAGGTTGAAATGGTAAGGTGATGAAATTGTTGCCACTTTGGTAGGGCGAAATGTTTTCATGAGTATGGAGACTTATAAAATTGGTTAAGTGAGGGCAAGGGAATGATCAAGCCATAAGAGAAGAGAATGAGTGTAAAGGCGTTTAAAGGGTATAGAAAGTTCAAGGGGTAGATGAAGCAATAGGAAAATGAAACAACAAGGGTAACTAGAGCAATGGAATACGAAATGGAAAAATTACAAATTAACAAGGGAGAATGCAACCACTTACCGAAAACCTAGTCATTTTTGTCACAGTCATAGTGTTATGAAAATAGATCACAAAACATAAGAAAATATAGATCAACAACTTGAGAATTAGCCTCTTTAGGGGGCAACCTCCTTTACATTACATAAATGAACAATTGTTGGATGATACAAATGAAAATACCTCCTTGGTACATATAGGATTCTAAGGGGTCACAATATAATCAAATCCTACATAACAATAATAATGTAAGGGAACACCAATAAAAATAGTGGGCTTCTATGGGGCACAACAATAACAATATGGGGCCTATATGGGCAAAAAAATAACAATACGGGGCAATACTAATAATAAAAATAAGGGGTCTACACTAATAATAACAATAAGGGGGCTACGCTACTATTATAGGGACCTAAGATGACCCTCTCCTTCAAAAAAGTGTTGTCCTAAATGCTTGAGTAGTTCTGGATGCTTTTGTATAAAATTACCATCCTCCCATGTGGAACCTTCAACGGGTAAGTTCTTCCACTTAATGAGATACTCAGAAATTGATCGATTTCATAGTTGTGGGGTTCTTGTTTCCATGACTTCTTCAGGCTCTAATATGATTTTTCCTTCTTCATCAAGTTGTGGCAATACCATTTGAAATGGGAGCTTGGTACTAATAACCTTCTTCAAGCATGACACATGGAAAACTATACTCGGGAAGATGCAGGCAGCTCCAATTTGTATGCCATAGTAACAATCTTTTGCAACACTTTATAAGGACCATAATACTTGGGTGATAATTTATTATCCTTCTAATCTTTCTTGAGGGGAATTTGTTTGTATGGTTTTAGCCTTAAAAATACCCAGTCGCCTACATCAATTTTTTTTCACTGTGATGTTGATCTTCCCATTGTTTCATTCGATTATGCGCTAGAGTGAGGTTATCCTTTAAGAGTTGGATAACTTGTTGTTGATGCTCAAAGTGCTTTTCCATTTTTTGAGCGTTATAATTTTCTCTTGAAGATAATATTATGGACAATGGATGATATCCATAAAGTGCCATAAATGGGGTCATTTTTGCTACAGTATTGAAGGAATCGTTACACCACTATTCAGCCTGAGGTAATCACTTGACCCATTGTGTTTGTTTATCATATACAAAGAAACGAATATATCCTTCCAAACATTTATTCAATATCTCAATTTTCTCGTCAGATTGAGGATGATAAGATGATCTATGAGCTAATTGAATACCAAGACAATAAAATAATTTCGTCCAAAATTTTCCAATGAAAATGGGATCTCTCTCACTTACAATAATCTTTGGGTGTCCATGTAGCTTATAAATTATTTCCATAATTGTAGTAGCAATTGTACAAGATTTAAAAGGATGATATAATGCACAGAAGTGTGCATACATGGTAATTCTATCAACTACCACCATGATGACACTCTTTCCTTCAGACTTGGGTAAAATTATGATCAAATCCATTGAGACCTCCTCCCAATGTTGACTTGGAATGGATAAAAGTTGTAATAGACCTAGGTTCTTAATTGTCTCAACTTTATTTTGTCGTCAAACCAAACATTATGTCACAAACTTCTGAATATCATATTTAAGGTCATCCCAAAAAAATTGTTCTTGACCGCATGGTAAGTTTTTAAAAATCCTAAGTGCCCTCCTAAGGGGGAGGTGTGCAATTCCAAACGAATATTTTATTTGAGTTGGGAATTCTTACAAATATATAAATGATATTTGTACCATAATGAATCATTTTTCCAAATAAATGTATCATATGTACTGGGATCTTGCTGCAACTTTTGAATGAGTGTCTACACCTCTTTTCCATTCTTCCATTCATCCCTTGCTTTAGTTATCCAGTTAGATTGGATAATAGAAATGGAACAGATTAATGCTTCCACATCCTCATCCTTTTTTGAGAGTGCATCTGCAAGAACATTTTGCTTCCCTTTTTTGTAGATTATTTGAAAGTCATAACCCAACATCTTGTGACCCATTTTTGCTGCTCTTCTAAAGATAATCTTTGTTCCAAAAATTATTTAAGACTATCAAGGTCTATTTTTACCTTGGAGTGTCTTCCCATTAGGTAAGTTTTTCATTGCGTTACTGCATGTAGTATTTCCATCCTTCTCATAAATAGGTTTGTGTAAATACGTGTAAATACTTTCCATTGATTGGACTAATTTCAAGAGAAATGGGTCTTGTATCTTGGATTAAAACAACACCAATTCCATTTCCTGAGGCGTCACATTCCACAATAAAGGTTTTTGTGAAGTCTGGTGTAGCTAAGTCCTGTGCTCGGAACATTGCCACTTTAAGATGTTCAAAGGCCTTAGTTGCTTCTGGAGTCCAAGAAAAAGCATCTTTCTTCAATCATGTTGTTAGAGGCGCTACTATTCTCCCATAATTCTTAACAAACTCGTGATAATACCCTGTCAACCTGAGAAATCCTTGAATATGCTTTAGGGTTGTGTGGATTTTCGCTTGCTTAATGGATTTAATTTTGTTAGGGTCTACCTTAACACCCTCATAAGAACAATATGACCCAAATATTCCACCTCATGTACTCAAAAGAAACATTTGGAGTTTTTTCCATATCGTTGTTTCTCCTCCAATAGTTTGAGCACCTTGTCAACATGTTGAACATGATCCTTCCAAGACCTATTGTAGATTAGTATATCATCAAAAAATAATAACAAAATTTTTCAAAGGAAGGGTTTGAAAATGGAATTCATCAAATCTTGAAAAGTGGAAGGTGCATTAGTAAGTCCAAAAGGCATGAAAATAATTCATAATGACCTCCATGAGTTCTGAATGTTGTTTTAAGAATGTCTTAATACTTCATTCTAATCTGATGACATCTTGACTGAAGATCCAACTTGGTGAAGTAAATTTCTCCATGTAATTTATCCAACAATTCATCAATGACGGGAATGGGAAATTTATCTTTAATGTGACATTGTTAATCTCCCTATAATCTGGACACATACACCGTGATCCATCCTTCTTGTGCACCAATACTACTGGAGCAAAGAAAGAACTTTGACTAGTTTTAATTATACCGACCTCTAGCATTTCTGCAACCATATGTTTAATTTCACTCTTTTGGGCATACGCATATCTGTAAGGCCAGGTGTTTGGAGGAACACTTCCTGGAATCAAGTGAATAGCATGATCATAATCATGAAGAGATGGGAGGCCTTTGGGAGTCTAAAATACCCTGGAATGATTGACCAAGTCATTTTGTAGAACTGGAGAAATAGATGATTTCGATGTTTGAACCTCTAGTGAGCATAATTGTGCAATTACGCCTCGCTGTTATTTCTTCAAAAAAAAATTCATTCCATTAGAATTGATTATCTTCTATGGTTGCTATGCGATATCCCTTAATTCAATTTCCTTTCCTTCCCAAAAACAATTGAAGAAAATTCCTTCAAAATTAAAATCTATCATCCCCAAAGATTGTAACCATTAGACTACTAGTACAACATCAATGCCACCCATTGAAATGGAAAGAATTGGAATATTCAATACATATTCCCCTATGGTTAGCTTGAAATTATGGCACTTTCTAGAGAAATTTATAGTTCCTCCATTTGCATCCATCACTTGACATTGTGGTGCTGGATATAGAAAGCAATTCAATTCCTTAGCTATCTTACAATGAACAAAATCATGGTTACTACTTGAATCAATCAACACTATTACCTTTTTATTCTTGATAAATACTTCTATCTTGAGAGTTTTAGGAGGTAATTCCCACCAATGCATTACAATATATGGTTGTATCCATTTCTTATTTCTCTAGGGTTGGTTCTTGGTGTATGTCCTCTTCTTTAGTTGTTTCTTGTTCCTTTTCTTACTCCTCTTCACAATCTATGTAAATTAATTTCTTTTCAACACACTTATGACCTTTAGTGTATTTCCTATCACAATTGTAACAAAGCCCTTTTGCTATTTTTTCATCCAATTGTTTTGGTATCAACCTTGTATGTTGTGGAAGGCTAGGAGAAACAACACTTCCATCTTTATAGTTGTGAGTGGTAGATTTCCTGGTTTCCATAATTTTTCTTTCAACTTTTATTGCCACCCTAAATTCCTTCTCCAATGAATTAGGTTCCCAAAGGTGAACCTAATTTTGGATGTTATCCTTTAAATTCCTATGAAGACATCAATCCTATGCTCCTATGGAATTCCAGTTACCCTGATATTTAATTTTGGAAATCCTCAATGTGCTCCACCATTGAACCCTTTTGTTTGAGATTTATCAATAGGCTAAAGAAGTTGTTTCTCTTTGTATCCTCATAATGTTCTATCATTTCCTCCATAAATATTGACCAAGTGACAGGTGGTTTATGAGAAAAAATCCATCAATTTCATACAAACTTATTGTGTTCTAAATATAAATATGCAATGCATACCTATCGACTGTGTTGCACATCATGTAAATCAAAACATTGCTCCATATATAGTATCCATGTTACCAGATCCTTGCCATCAAACATCCCCATATCGATCTTTGGAATGTAGTTGGTATTCAATCCAAATTTAGAGTCTTTAAAATCATGATTAACATTCCTTTTGTTCTCATAATGAGTTTCATGGAATACCCTTTCACCATTAGGAAGCATTTCTTGTAGCAACTTTGTCAAACATTCCTTCAAAAATTCCATGTCTGCTTTTGAATTATTCTTCGAACCATCCATCTTAGCTTCTATGTATGCTTTTAATCCATCCTTCAAACCTTTTGTGTATTCTTCTAAACAATTCTTCAAACCATACATATTAGCTTCCATTTAATTTTTGGTTACTCTTTTCGAGAGAAAAATTCATTGCATTTGGTTGTGTAATTTTGATATATCATGTTGCATTTTTTCCTCTTCTTCATTTTTCATAGTAGAGATTTTTGGTTTCTTACTGGAAGTATCCATTTTTTGTTTCGAGGCATATGAGAACCAAATAATGATATATATTCTTAACTATGCACTTTAAATTACTTTAGATTGTTTTTTCAAACAAAACTTCTGCAAATTTAAAAAAATACACACCTTTTTCTTATTTCTTTTTGGAGCTTGATATTGAAAGTATTGTGTCTCTAAAATTTTGACCTTCCAAGGTATGAAATTTGGTCCTATGGTAGAACTATGAGTATTATTTCCAATTCCACAAGTCATACCAAGATTGTATTCTTCAATATAAATTTATGCAAAATCTCCCATAATGACCTAATTATGGACTTGTTCAGTATAGTGAACTTGTACGGGATGTCACGTGTCATTGTTTCAACCTTCAGGCCTGAAAGTGATACAAAAGAAACTAAAGTCCATGCAATTTCAGTAACCTTTTCAATAATTCAAATCTGATGCTTGAAAATAAATTTATGGCGATTTTCCCTAAGTCACATGTTTGAGACTGAATTTTGGAGCATGCATAAACCCTAACTTCTTCAGACCATATCTCAGAAAATATAGCGAAATAAGATCTAAAATTTCTATACATATTTCATCAAGATTTCGACTTCACGTGGCCGAAATTGCAGCTTCTGAAGCTTCTTATAAAAAATGTTATAGTGAAAATTCCAAGATGGCCTGTTTGAAGCAGCGAAACCCTAAGCTTCCAGATCTTTGATATCAAATGTTATGCAACCAAATCACAAAATAGAAGAAAATATAGATCAACGACTTGAGAGTTAGCCTCTTCGAGGGGGAAACCTCCCTTATATCACATAAATGAACAATTCTTGGATGATACAAATGAAAAGACAAGTTCTTGAAATACATGTGTACAGGTGGGATATCTGGAGCAAAGGTCCACTTCCAACCTAATGCCTCAAATTTTTATCTTGCACACATAGAATCCATAAATTATGATGCCATATAGAACTCTATTTGTTTTGCTTCAGAGACTTTCTTTGTTTTTTAAACATTAGCGTGGATTGAAGATGACAATATGTTTGCACAATTGAAGATAGTTTCTTTAGTGGCACATGTGTACATGACAGGCACCTAGTCATATTCAAAGAAATCTACATCCTATCTCCCATATATCCTACAAGACATGGTTGCAAACATTTGATAGGCTCTCCTTAACATCTTAGTTTTGTAAATTTCGTCAGTATGGTATCTTAACTTGCTATACTCCTACCACCAAGATTTGAGGATTTCCTTGGTTGGATTAGAAAAATGACAATACCACTTTTCACTATGAACCAAATAGTGTCATAACATCTTATAATATAAAAAATGACAGATGATGTGAATGTTGTTGTTGTGACACCATGCGCATTCTTTATTGTCATATATTTCTCATTAGTCCATTGAATGACCCAATATATGGTATCAGTGCATGGCAGAATGGGTGAATGTGTTGCTATCTTACAAAACCATGAATTCTTAATATTAATATACACTTCGTGGTCTTCCTCCTCCTCGAGTATCTCTTTTGCAGATAATTCTTTATATATTTTTTCCTAAGTCATAGGGACTGATTTATCTACATAACAAGCAGTATCAACATAGACGAGCACTCTGGCCAACCAAATTTCCACAACCCTTTGATACTACTTTAAGTTATATTCTTGTTAGGTTTCCTTTTGGTTAGTGGATCCATATCTCCTATTAATGTGGAAATGTTGAAAAAATCAAGATCAGTTGTACCTAAAATTTCAAATATATTCATGGCTACACAAAATGTTAGGAAAAATCACAAAGATCATTCACTATTTATCATTTGTTGCAGACTATAAAATTACATTGCAATAAACCTTAGTCACATAATGTAGAGATAAAATGCAATAAGGTAGAGTGGCACAATGGGAAATGCGTAGTCACAAACTACATAGACAAATTGCGATAAGGAGTGAGGTTCAGTCGCAAAATATAGAGCCATATTACAATAAGGATTAAATAGAATGGGAAAAAAATTAGTCACAATCTACAAAGACATTTTGTTACTAAGAGAAATACTCGGTCACCAGGAACAACTTAGTCGCAATATTAAGGGTTAATACGAGATAAGATAGAGAGGTGCAATGTCATTGGTGGGAGAGAGGCTAAGTCACCAAAATAAATAATGTGGACGTGTAGTTATCATGTAGTGCTAGGTTGAAATGGTGAGGTGATGAAAATGTTGCCACTTTGGGAGGGTGAAATGTTTTTAGGAGTATGGAGACTTATAAAAATCGATTAAGTGAGGGCAAAGGAATGATCAAGCCATAAGAGAAGAGAATGAGTGAAAATGTGTTTAAAGGGTATGGAAAGTTCAAGGGGTGGATAAAGCAATAGGAAAATGAAACGACTAGGGTAATCAGAGTGATGGAATACGAAATGAAAAAATTACAAATTAACAAGGGAGAATGCGACCACTTACCGAGAATATAGTCAATTTGTTGCAGTCATAGTGTTATGAAACTAGATCACAAAACATAAGAAAATATAGATCAACAACTTGATAACTAGCCTCTTCAAGGGGGCAACCTCCTTACATCACATAAATGAACGATTCTTGGATGATACAAATGAAAATACCTCCTTGGTACATATAGGATTCTAAGGGGTCACAATATAATCAAAGCCTACATAACAATAATAATGTAAGGGAACACCAATAACAATAGTGGGCTTCTATGGGGCACAACAATAACAATATGGGGCCTACATGGGCAAAACAATAACAATAGGGGGTGACACTAATAATAAAAATAATGGGTCTACAATAATAATGACAATAAGGGGGCTAAACTAGTATTATAGGAACCTAACATGATCCTCTCCTTCAAAAAAGTGTTGTCCTAAATGCTTGAGTAGTTCTATATGCTTTTGTATAAAATTACCATCCTCCCATGTGGAACCTTCAATGGGTAAGTTCTTCCACTTAATGAGATACTATGAAATTGATTGATTTTGTAGTTGTGGGGTTCCTGTTTCCATGACTTCTTCAGGGTCTAATATGATTTTTCCTTCTTCATCAAGTTATGGCAATACTATTTGAAATCGGAGCTTGGTATTGATAACCTTCTTCAAGCATGAAACATGGAAAACTATACTCAGGAAGATGCAAGCAGCTCCAATTTGTATGCCATAGTAACAATCTTTTGCAACACTTTATAAGGACCATAATACTTGGGTGATAATTTATTATCCTTCTAATCTTGCTTGAGGGGAATTTGTTTGTATGGTTTTAGCCTTAAAAATACCCAGTCGCCTACATCAAAAATTCTTTCACTATGATGTTGATCTTCCTGTTGTTTCATTCGATTCTGCACTAGAATGAGGTTATCCTTTAAGAGTTGGAGAACTTGTTGTTGATGCTCGATGTGATTTTCCATTTCTTGAACGTTACAATTTTCTCTTAAATATAATCTTATGGGCAATGATGATATCCATAAAGTGCCATAAATGGGGTCATTTTTTCTATAGTATTGAAGGAAGCATTATACCACTATTCAACTTGAGGTAATCACTTAACCCATTGTGTTTGTTTATCATATACAAAGAAACAAATATGTCCTTCCAAACATTTATTCAATATCTCAAATTTCTCGTCAGATTGAGGATGATAAGATGAGCTATGAGCTAATTGAGTACCAAGACAATAAAATAATTTTGTCCAAAATTTTCCAGTGAAAATGGGATCTCTATCACTTACAATAATCTTTGGGTGTCCATGTAGCTTTTAAATTATTTCCATAAATGTAGTACCAATTGTTGAAGATTTAAAAAGACGATACAATGCACAAAAGTGTGCATACTTGGTAATTCTATCAACTATCGCCATGATGACATTCTTTCCTTCAAACTTGGGTAAACCTATGATAAAATCCATTGAGACCTCCTCCCAATGTTGACCTGGAATGGATAAAAGTTGTAATAGACCTAGAGTCTTAAATTCTTCTCGACTTTATTTTGTTTGTCAAACCAAAACATTCTATCACAAACTTTTGAATATCATATTTAAGGTCATCCCAAAAAAAATTGTTCTTGACGCTATGGTAAGTTTTTAAAAATACTAAGTGTCCTCCTAAGGGGGAGGTGTGCAATTCCAAACGAATATTTTATTTGAGTTGGGAATTCTTACAAATATTAAGCGATCTTTGTACCATAATGAATCATTTTTCCAGATAAATGTATGATATGTACTGGGATCTTGCTGCAACTTTTGAATGAGTGTCTACACCTCTTTGTCATTCTTCCATTCTTTAGTTATCCAGTTAGATTGGATAACAAAAATAGAATAGATTAATGCTTCCACATCCTCATTCTTTCTTGAGAGCGCATCTGCAATAACACTTTGCTTCCCTTTTTTGTAGATTATTTGAAAGTCATAACCCAACATCTTGTGACCCATTTTTGCTACTCTTCTAAAGATAATCTTTGTTCCAAAAATTATTTAAGATATAAAGGTATATTTTTACCTTGGAGTGTCTTCCCATTAGGTAAGGTTGTCATTGCATTACTGCATGTAGTATTTCCATCCTTCTCATAAATAGGTTCGTGTAAATACTTTCCCTTGATTGGACTAATTTCAAGAGAAATGGGTCTTGTATCTTGTCTTAAAATAACACCAATTCCATTTCCTAAGGCATCACATTCCAAATTAAGGTTTTTTTGAATTCTGGTGTAGCTAAGACCGGTGCTCGGAACATTGCCACTTTAAGATGTTCAAAGGCCTTAGTTGCTTCTAGAGTACAAGAAAATGCATCTTTCTTCAATAATGTTGTTAGAGGTGCTGCTATTCTCCCACAATTCTTAACAAACTCGTGATAATAACCCTGTCAACTTGAGAAATCCTTGAAGAAGCTTAGGGTTGTGGGATTTTTCCCTTAATTATTGGATTTAATTTTATTAGGGTCTACCTTAACACCCTCATGAGATACAAATGACACAAATATTCCACCTCATGTACTCCAAAGAAACATTTGGAGGTTTCTCCATATAGTTGTTTCTCCTCCAATAGTTTGAGCACCCTGTCAACATGTTGAACATGATCTTTCCAAGACTTGTTGTAGATTAGTATATCATCAAAAAATAATAACAAAATTTTTCAAAGGAAGGGTTTGAAAATGGAATTCATCAAACCTTGAAAAGTGGAAGGTGCATTAGTAAGTCCAAAAGGCATGAAAAAAATTCATAATGACCTTCATGAGTTCTTAATGTTGTTTTCAGAATGTCTTAAGACTTCATTCTAATTTGATGATATCTTGAATGAAGATCCAACTTGGTAAAGTAAATTGCTCCATTTAATTCATCCAACAATTCATCAATGACGAGAATGGGAAATTTATCTTTAATGGTGAGATTTTAAGCTCCCTATAATCTGGACACATACACCATGATCCATCCTTCTTGTGCACCAATACTGCTAGAGCAGAGAAAGAAATTTGACTAGTTTTAATTATTCCGACCTCTAACATTTCTCCAACCATATGTTTAATTTCACTCTTTTGGGCATAGGGATATCTGTAAGTCCTGGTGTTTGGATGAACACTTATTGGAATCAAGTGAATAGCATGATCATAATCATGAAGAGATGGGAGGCCTTTGCGAGTCTAAAATACCTTGGAATGATAGACCAAGTCATTTTGTAGAACTAGAGAAATAGATGATTTCGATGTTTGAACCTCTAGTGAGCATAGTTGTGCAATTATGCCTCGTTGTTATTTCTTCAAAATATTTTTCAATCCATTAGAATTGATTATCTTCTATGGTTTCCATGCAATACCCCTTAATTCAATTTCCTTCCCTTCCCAAAGAAAATTGAAGAAAATTTCTTGAAAATTAAATTCTATCATCCCCAAAGATTGTAACCATTAGACTATTAGTACAACATCAATGCCACCCATTGAAATGGAAAGAATTGAAATATTCAATACATATTCCCCTATGGTTAGCTTGATATTATGTCACTTTCCAAAGAAATTTATAGTTCCTACATTTGCAACCATCACTTGACATTGTGGTGCTAGATATAGAAAACAATTCAATTCCTTAGCTATCTTACAATGAATAAAATCATGGGTACTACTTGAATCAATCAACACTATTACCTTTTTATTCTTGATAAATCCTTCTATCTTGAGAGTTTTAAGAGTGGTAATTCCCACCAATGCATTGCAAGATATGGTCATATCCATTTCTTATTTCTCTAGTGTTGGTTCTTGGTGTATATCCTCTTCTTTTGTTGTTTCTTGTTCCTTTTCTTACTCCTCTTTACAATCTATGTAAATTAATTTCTTCTCAGCACACTTATGACCTTTATTGTATTTCCTAACGCAATTTTAACAAAGCCCTTTTGCTCTTTTTTCGTCCAATAGTATTGGTATCAACCTTGTATGTTATGGAAGGCTAGGAGAAACAACACTTCCGTCGTTATAGTTGTGAGTGGTAGATTTCCTTGTTGCCATAATTTTGCTTTCAACGTTTATTGCCACCCTAAATGCCTTCTCCAATGAATTAGGTTCCCAAAGGTGAACCTCATGTTGGATGTTATCCTTTAAATTCCTTATGAAGAAATCAATCCTATGCTTCTATGGAATATCAGTTACCCTGATATTTAATTTTGGAAATCCTCAATGTGCTCCACCATTGAACCCTTTTGTTTGAGATTTATCAATAGGCTAAAGAATTTGTTTCTCTTTGTATCCTCATAATGTTCTATCATTTCCTCCATAAATATTGACCAAGTGATAGGTGGTTTATGAGAACAAATCCATCAATTTAATACAAACTTATTGTGTTCTAAATATAAATATGCAATGCGTACCTTTTGGGTGTGTTTCACATCATGAAATCAAAATATTGCTCCATCTACAGTATCCATGTTACCGGATCTTTGCCATCAAACTTCCTCATATCGATCTTTGGAATGTAGTTGGTATTCAATCCAAAGTTAGAGTCTTTAAAATCATGATTGACATTCCTTTTGTTCTCATAATGAGTTTCATGGAATACCTTTTCGCCATTAGGAAGGATTTCTTGTAGCAACTTTGTCAAAACTTCCTTCAAAAATTCCATGTCTGCTTTTGAATTATTCTTCAAACCATCCATCTTAGCTTCTATGTATGCTTTTAATCCATCCTTCAAACCTTTTGTGTATTCTTTTAAACAATTCTTCAAACCATATATATTAGCTTCCATTTCATTTTTGGTTACTCTTTTTGAGAGCAAAATTCATTGCATTTGGTCACTTAATTTTGATATATCATGTTGCATTTCTTCCTCTTCTTCATTTTTCATAGTAAAGATTTTTGGTTGCTTACTGGGAGTATCCTTTTTTTTTTTTTTGTTTCGAGGCATATTAGAACCAAATTTTGTTTCGAGGCATATTAGAACCAAATAATGATATATATTCTTAACTATGCCCTTTAAATTGCTTCAGACTATTTTCAAACAAAAGTTATGCAAATTTTAAAAAATACACACCTTTTTCTTATTTCTTCTTGGAGCTTGATATTGAAAATATTGTATCTCTAAAATTTTGACTTCCCAAGGTATGAAATTTGGTCCTATGGTAGAACTATGAGTATTATTCCAATTCCACAAGTCATATCAATATTGTATTCTTCAATATAAATTTATGCAAAATCTCCCATGATGACCTAATTATGGACTTCAGTATAGTGAACTTGCACGGGATGTCACATGTCACTGTTTTAACCCTTGGTTCTGAAAGTGATACAAAAGAAACTAAAGTCCATGCAATTTTAGTAACTTTTTACATAATTCAAATATGATGCTTGAAAATAAATTTATGATGATTTTCCCTAAGTCACATGTTTGAGACTGAATTTTGGAGCATGCATAAACCTTAACTTCTTCAAACCATATCTTAGAAAATATAGCGAAAGAAGATTTGAAATTTATACACAAATTTCAACAAGATTTTGACTTCACGTGGCCGTAATTTTAGATTCTGAAGCTTCTTATAAAAACCATTATAGTGAAAATTCCAAGATGGCCTGTTTGAAGTAGCAAAACCCTAAGCTTCCTAATCTTTGATATCAAATGTTATGCAACCAAATCACAAAATAGAAGAAAATATAGATCAATGACTTGAGAGTTAGCCTCTTCGAGGGGGAAACCTCGCTTACATCACATAAATGAACAATTCTTGGATGATACAAATGAAAAGGCCTCCTTGATATATATAGGATTCTAATGGGTCACAATATAATTAGAGCCTATATAACAATAATAATGTAAGGGAACACCAATAACAATAGTGGGATTCTATGGGGTACAAAAATTACAATATGGGGGCTACATGGGTACAACAATAACAATAAGGAGCTACACTAATAATAACAATAAGGGGCTACATTAATAATAACAATAAGGGGGCTACACTAGTATTATAGGGACCTAACATAGAGGTTGCAGAGTCAGATTGTGATGATTGTGAGTTCCTTAAGCTATGGATTCACAAAATCAGAGAAAATACAGTGTGAAAATGAACTTGGGGGTGATCCATTTATATATTTTTTCCACGTGTGTAATGGCATGCCACATTTAATGTGCTCTTACAAGGAAAATTGTGAAGACTGTTAAGGCAGTGCGATGAAACCACCATTGTCGTAATTTTGGAAGTTAGAGCTTGTGTGCCTCATGCAGTGACACATTCGTGTTAGATTGCGATATTATAGTTTATATTGCAAAATCTCACCTTTTATCATAGTTTCACATCATAAGGTGCAATAGCACACTAATAGTCACAAACTTGTAGGGTGAAGTGTGATAGTGCAGTTTAGATTTCTAGATTGTGTGCTTATCACATATCAGAAATACAAATGTGTGCTGCAAGGAACTTCAAGAAAACATGAATCTTATAGTTTGGAAGTTCAAGATAGGAGGTACTCCAAATTTTAGAAAATGTCAAAAAAAAATTGTTATTGTAGTGACTCTAACAATTAGAAATTCACAAGTAGGACCTTGACATCTCCGTTTAGTCCTTATTATGGTAGATTTTGATCATTAAGAAGTATTGATCTGGACCCACGGGTCCCAAAAATTTAGCTATTTAGCCCCGATTAAATATTTTAGTCTCTCCATCACTTTCCTTGGTCTATTTTATAACACTTCACGTGATTTGAGTTGGTTACCAAAAGTTTTGATCGGGGATAGAGATATTATCTATGTGAGCTTAATCTATTTAGAGTTTTGATACAATTCTTTGGTGTTTCTCTGTTTCCATCAAGTATCCATATCCCCAACAAATCCACTCAATAAATCAACCATTGCATCAGTGCCAACGAGTGTCCATAGTCCCAACAATTTTTCTTGCATCAGCTCTTGGTGCAGGAAGTCTTTCTCAAGCCTTTACCCTTTATTATTATTATTATTTTCATGCATTTTTGCATCACTTGGGCATTCATTTTTCCAGGGCGGATGAGGGATCCCAACTTATTTTAAGTCAGAGAGGTTGTTCCTGATGTTTTAGAGAATTTAAGATTTATTGAAATAGGTTTCCTTGATTTCATATTTTCTCTCTATCCTTTATATAACAATTGAGTTGGCACATTTAACACGCCATTCATCAGTGTAATATTGATTTAAGTGATGGAGATACTACTAAAGGTTCGAGGTATTGTTTCTTATTAGAGTTCCCCACATAATCCAAGTCATATTTTACATTTTTATAGTGACTCATCAAGATTTTCAAGACCGAACTAGTAGAAGGAGATCTAATGAAAAATAATTGATGAACAGTTACTATAGTCTCATTAAAACATTCGGTATATGCTCATGGGTCTTTGAGGCAAGAAATTTATATATGTACGAGGCCTCTTATTTATGTACAAGGGCATAATAAAATGCAAAGAGTAGTGAATAAGGAAACAAATGCGAAAACATAAATGGAATGAAATAAAAAAAGGCATAAGGAAAGAAATATGCACAAATAGAACAACAACTTGGAGAGTTTCTAATTGAAGTAAAGCTATAGATATTGGATGTTGATGGGAATGGAATCAATCTCCCTGCTTAAGGTTTGAAACCTATAATTATGCTGACTAAAATTCTAGTGGATTTGGAATACATCAATCCACAAGGATTGGAATTTAGTGTAGTTTCCCTTGTCTTCATGATCTTTATCCCATTTTAAAACAAGATCACCTACATGAAATTCCTTATTACCTTCATATATTTTGTTAAACCATCATTTTATGCATAACTAATGAGAGGAAAACTTAGCACGAGTCTTTTGCTTTTCCTCTTCAAGTCTCAGGAGGGTGTCAATCCTAATTTTCATAATGGGGCAAGACGTACCTCTCGATTCTTGGGTGAGTTGTATTGTCGGTAGGTAGACGTGTGAAGGAAAGATTGCCTCCTCTTGATAGACCAAGAAGTATGGACAAGTACCTAGAGAAGGATTATGTGTGACATGGTCATCCCATAGGGCATTAGATAATGGGTCATGCCAATTCCTTTGTTGAGTAAGCACAATTTTCTTAATGATTCAGATCAAATTTTTGTTACTGGACTTAGCCAATTCTTTCCTTAGGGATAATAGTTATAGGATTGTTTAAGCACAATACCTTTATTGAAATAAAAATCATATAATTTAAATGATAAATACATGGAATTACAAAAAACAAGTGAAGTTGGAATGTTAAACTTGATGATAATATTTTGCTCGATAAACTACACCATCATCTAATTGTTCACTTCTTTCAAAGGGATGACTTTGACCCATCCTGTGAAATAATTTGATGCTGTGAGGATATATCTATGTTGTTGAGAAGTGTGGGAAAATCTTGCCAATAATGTCCAATCCCTACTATTGGAAAGGTTCTTCTACAACAATCAGTTTTAGTGGGGTTGTTGATCTTTTCTCTCTTTTGGCACATTTATGGAAAACATCACATTTATGGGCATAAACATGACAATCTCTAACTAAAGTAGGCCAGTAATACCTTTCTCGAATGATTTTATGTGTTGTAGTTTTTGCAACATAATGACCTCTTATTGTCCCATCATTAAGCTCTTTCAGTACTTTCTCTGCCTCAGAATATTCTAGGCATCTCAACAAAACTCCATTATGATGTTTTCTAAATAAAAATCCTTGAACCAACTAGCAAGGTACATAATTATTTCTGATGGTCCATTTTTGGTTTGTTATCAAGTGTAAAGTAAATCTACCTTATTCTAATTATTTCCTCAGTTTGGTGTACCATGTTGATTGCATACTTGGTGCATGAAGAGAATCAGAGTTGTACATATCTAGTTCTTCTTCCCAACCCAAAATTTATTTTTCTTGTAGATCTATGGCTTCTACAATTAGTTTACATTAACCATGACCTTTAATTGTGTGATACGATTTGAACACTAGTTCATACTCATGCAAATTCGTCATCCAATTGGCTCTTCGTTACTCCAATTCCTTTTGTACGAATAATGATCTTAATATTGGGTGAGGAACAATCACTTTCACATGACTCTTCAGGATGTAGTGCCTAAAGTGTTTGATAGATTTGTACACTGCAAAATCTTGTTTATCCATGTCAGGGTATTTCAGTTTATATTCCTCCATCCCACTTCTCATAAACAAAATATGTTTTTCATTTCCTTCATTTTCCTTTTAACTAAGAACGGATGCAACTAAATAATTTGATGCAAATGTATAGAACTTGAAGTCTTTATTGAAATTTGGACTAAAATAGGGTATATGCCTCAGTGATAGCTTCTTTGATCTTAGCAAAGGCATCATTCTCTCTCTAATTCCACTTGAAGTCGACATTCTTCTTTATCATGCCTTGCAATGGTTTCATGATTTGGGAAAAATCTGAGATGAATTTCCAAACAAAATTGATTTTTCTAAGGAAGAAATACATTGCCTTCTTTTTGTTTGGGAAGGAAATTTGCATGATTACTTTAACTCGCTCAAGGTCCACATTTATGTCATTTATGGCTATGATATGACTCAATAGGTTACATTTTAGTACAAAAAAAATTCTCTTCTTTGGATTGAGCGATATTCAATACTTTCTGTAACATTCAAAGATTTGTCTAAGATGATGAAAATTATCAGATATTTTCTTGGAAAATACAGTTACATCATCCACGTAAATAACCATGTGCTTTCCTATAAGCCCCCTAAATGCAATGTTCATAGTTCTTTGGAAAGGACCCCCAATGTTAATTAGCCCAAATGGCGTCTGTCTAAATACAAACAGGTTCCATTTGGTCCTGAATTTCATTTTTAGTCTATCTTGCTGAGACACTAAAACTTGATTATATCCATAAAACCCATCAAGTAATGAGAACATTTCATAACCATAGATGTTTTAAAGAATTTGCTTCATTTTTGGGATAGGATAATTATCTTTATTCGATGCACAATTCAAATTGTGAAAATATGCACATAAATGAATCTCGTTCGACTTTTTCCTAACAAGAACTAGGTTATAGATCCAAGTAGAGTGTCAAAATTCAAAAAGTATTATTGCATCCAACAATTGGATGTATCTTTTGTATTTTTTTTTAAAGTCTAAAATCTTCTTTGATTGAAATCACATGTTGAATAATTCTGGTGTCATAGGTCTTTCGGTCATCATATTTCACATGTTCTTCTTTTGTCCCTGGGTTTATCTTCTTGTGCATCATTTTTGAACTTTTCATCTTGGTGTTGTGCGTCCCTCTGAAATGATTCTGTAAATCATAAAGTTTCTATAATGATACAATACTTTTTGGCATAGTATTTCCTTCTCGCATCTTAGCCCTTTCTCCTAGATATTTATCGTGATCCTCTTCATCAATGGATGCATCCTTGAACATGTCCATGTTGGTGATGAAATGCAAAATCTCTTGGTCATTGTTAAAAACATGGTAATTATTAATACTGTCAAGTATGGTAGGTTTATAAACAATTTCATTGGAAAAAACATCCCTAAGGGGGGTGAATCGATTTGCTACATTTACCAAAGTGTCTGTCACAACGTTATTAATCCTAGGAATTGATATAATATTAAAAGCTTTAAAAGAATAAATGAGGCACCATACCTCTTTTTGATAGCTTTTGAGATGAGGTCAAAGGTTCGGTTGTGTTATATTCTTTCCATGACTAGCCCACGTAGTTAATCGGGGGGTTAGAAGGGGGGCGGAGCCCCCCCTTCCTTGCACCGATTGCGTAGAAAGGGGGATCACAGGGGGTTTGAGGGGTGCAGGTAACCCCACTCTATGGGGTCCGGGGCAGCGGCCCAGAAAATTTTGTTTTTGGACCCTATATTAGGTTGGGTGGACCTACCTATTGTTTTGTGCATAATTTCACATATGGTTTTGGATGCGATGGTTTTCAGTCCATGGTATTGGATGCTTCAGTATGTATAAATATGTATTGTAACATTGAAAGGAACATAATGAAAAATCAAGCTGGTAGTCCTGGTTCTGGGATCTAGGGGAAAATCTCTATTTATATGTGTTTTATGTGTTATGCTTTCGCATTGTTTATTTTTTGTGTTTTAGACTTTGTATGCAGGTAATTTATGTACAAGGTTAAAACCTACATTTGGTATCAGAGCATTTTTGGCTTCAACAGGATGCCTTTTTTGCTGAGGGTTTTCACTCAGGTCTGTGGTAGACCCTGTTCAGTGGGAGATCTGCGAGATCGATTCTGGTGGTAAAAGAAGATGGGGAGTAGTGGAAAGATAGATATCGAGAAATTTAATGGTCAGAGTTTTGAGTTGTGGAAACTCAAGATGGAGGATCT
>APFE030983808.1:0-15245 GCA_000404065.3 Pinus taeda
GAGAAGGCTCTCTCCAGTCAATCTCAGTAAAATCTTCAATGGATGAGATGACCAATAGGGTAACACTGATTTTAGGCTAGTAAACTGATCAAAAGGGTTGATTTGGTAAAATGATGGGGTTTTTCTGGGCTGCATGGGCAAAGTCACAGCTTGAGCAGAGAAAGATAATGAATAACACAGATTATCGACTGAGGCAAGGTAGGCAAGAAATTTAACATCAAATTGAGACTAAATGGGATGGCAAGACTAGTGAGGAGCTAAGGAGGGCAAACAATTACTTTGAATCCTCCTTAAACAGTAGAAAACATTGAACATGAACAAACTTATAGGCAGAGCATATAATACTATGAATTCTACCTAAACACTTCATTTGTTCACTCAGAAATGATTATGAAGTGAAATGAAACATAACAAATTACATATGAAACAGAAGAAAAACTTATGCTAACTTTCATACCACAGGAATCTCAGAAGTCATAGCTGTGTAATTTCATTAAAAATATCTGTCAATGACTGTACAATAGAAGCTCTCTTTTTCTCCACCAGCTCTCAGCACTCAGAACTCTCTCCTCTCTTTTTTCAAATGAATTTTTTTTAATATAATAAATACATGCTGCTAAGGGAAAAAACAAATCGACTCCCCAAGACCAGGGATTTCTCTTTTCATTATTAATAAATGAAACTAAAAAAAAACAATCAGTGCTTTCTGAAGAGAGAATAGCGCTCCTTCCACTCGAATCTGTTGAATCTGGTGAATAGGTGGCATTACAGGTGTCACTCCCATTTACTGAAAATAAGCATAGGAAAATCACATCTTTTTCTCTGCCACTTTGCACACTCTGGAAATTGCAACTGCTCTCCAAATTTCCGGAAATGCATTGCCACTGACGTGTCTCTTAACAACCAGCTGTAAGATAGCATGAGATCATGAAGACTCCCCATTGGCACCTGTTGAACCAGTACTTCGGGATGCATTTCCTTTTTCAATATAATCCCTCACAACCTAAACATCTGAGATTTAAAATTCTTGCAAACCAGCAATGCAAACTTGTTGTCGGCCATCTAATTTGTACATCGTGACACTCTTCATGTTTTTGTAGTGTTCACGTGCTTCCTTCCGCAAATCAACTAACTTTAATAACTCCCATTTTTTGTAGTTAGAGCCCCTGCGCACAGGCTTTTATGATTTATCTCTTCCATACGATGCCCAGCTATGCTGTATAATAGCTTCTCTGACAAGTCCGTAATATACTCTTTGTCCAAGTTCTAAAGCTACTGTTGAAAAATCTGAAGTCTGAAGAGCTACAGTGAGCTCTTTATTTGTGATCCAAATAGTCAATAATGGTTCGAATTTATTGACACTTTGAGAAGTTATTTAGGACAAGTCCTAAAGGGATGTTCTGAAGCACAACACTCTATAAATCCAAGACTACTTATGACCTAAGCAATTGACTGTAGATTAATCAAATCTTTGGACTGTGTATAACTCAGCGCCAATCCAAATTGACTGAAGTGACAATAAAGATCAGAATTGCATGTTTTGAATCCTTTATGACAGAGACAAATATTGGGACAAAAATCTGTGGTGAGTCATCATACATAAAGTCGAAATCTAGAAGAAAGAATTATGATGTAAGTTTTTGTGACACAGTGATCCAAGTTCGTGTATCATATCTCTCAATGATGATGTGAGTTCCAGTGGTACCATCTCTTTAATACACTGTTGTAATCAAGACCCCAAGGAAATCGACTTTTTTATCTCTCTGTCTTTCTGCCTTTGTTACAGCTACATTAAAGTCACATGGATCCACTCGATTGAGAATACACATATACAACCAACCAAATGAATGTGTCCTCTGAAATTCGAATCTTTGCTACAAGAAAAGCTCACACGGTCATCAAGGAAGAAGAGCGCTCAGCTCTGTGCAAACAATGGTTTAGTCTCTCCTCAAAACGTACCCAGAAAACATAATAGAGGCCAGTTGCCTCAACCAACAAGGGAAGACGGCTCCCACAACTCCAATCCATCCTTCAAACAATGGTAGTCGCACAACCCTCCACAATAAATACAAACCTTTCCTCGAAGATGAAACTCTTGCTCCTTATTAAGCCATAAACCTTCCATTTATTACAGTCAACATGGCCCTTGGTAATAGTGAAGAAATCTGCCTTTTAGCTAAGAGAGCAGTGCCAGCAAGCTCTGTTTCGGCAAAAAATGCCTCCAATACGAATGCAACCACCAGGTTGACAAGAAGCAACACCGTTATTACATAAAAACTGATGAAGTACAACATTGCCCATGGCGTTCCAATAATTTGCACATAGCCCTTCATCCAAATTCAAGGAAATACCAGTTCCAATAATGCCTGAAGCAGTTAAACCACTATGAAATTTGTCTAGTGCACTAGACAGTTTAACAATCTATTCAGAATCTCCAATATTTCTCATTTGCTGACCATGGTATGATGATACAGTCCCTTTGGTTTCACTAGAATCGATTCACAAAGAAACAAAGTCCTGCCTTCCTTGAATTTCATCTGGAATGCAAGCTGCCATGTTGCCATTTTCTAACCCCCTAAAAGGCTTTAACCCATGCACTGTAGACATCTCATCAATCATACTTTGAGAAAGAACCTGAGATTCAGATTGAGTACCATCATTTATTGCATTATTGAGCTGCATATGGGAAAAAACCAGAGCTTCACAACTGTTTTCTGCGATGTAGCATAAAATGTTTTCTCTTTTAGAATTAAATCTATCAGTTCCATGACAATCATTCTCAGATTGGTTTTTCTCTAAGGCAAATGAGATTGTAGATTGCTCTTGACCAGGGTTTCTATCTCTATATTGATCTTCTCCGCTGCTGTCAAAATAAACATGAGAATGTTCGAACGGACTTTCAGAAATGACTCTAGGAGTATAACTTGGCTGGGTTGATATGCTTAAAAAATGGACATATTACAGTTCTTCTACAATAAGAACCTCGAAGAAACACTCGACAAACAGGACAGGTTGAGTGTTGCCTTAACCATACATCAATACAGTTAATGTGAAATGCATGGCCACAGGTAGGCAAGACCCGCAATATGTCCTTCTCTTCATATTCTCCAAGGCATACTGTACATCTTATTTATCTTGAAATCATGACTATCATCAAGCTCATAAACTTGTGCAGTAAATCCATTTCCCGCTTCCATCATAAGAGCCCACAAATTTGAGCAAGAAGCTCACTACTGGTAAGTCTTGTATCAGCCACATTATAGTGACATCTCTGTTTTCATCGGCCGACGAGCATTATAAACACTGATCCATTGTGTAGCAGGCATACCAAGCCGAACCTTCAGATCAAGAACTGCTTCAGGAATTCCCTACATAATGTAGATCCATGTGCCAAGAAGTCTGCAACAGAGGTTAAGTAACAAGGCCGCAGGCATATGCTTGTCAAGAGATTAAAGTATGCCTTTCATTCCAGCGATTCCTTTGCTAAGTAACTAGATTTGAGCACCCAAATGTATGGAGAATTGTATAACCAAAAGACAACTGTAACAAGACAGTTTCTAGACATGGACATGATTGCTGATGATGTTTTGAATTGTGCTTGTGCAGGGATAGGAGCTTGAAGTCGCTGCTGCCTTTTGAAGAGCTGGAGAATAAATTACATAATCTAAAACACATTTAATGATTTCTTCTTCAAAACAGGGTTTTGAAGAAGAATCAATCTCATATTGACATAAGACGGAGTCTAACACCAAGAATCTTGCAAATAGTGGATCTTGGCAAGAAACAAATGCTATAAAGACATCATAGGGGAAAGGATGGTAAATTTGGGTGATATGACTACACTAGGCTTCCCTAAGTGAAGAAGCCTCACATTTCCCCTTATTACATGTTCTATAGGGAAGGCAATCAGATTCAAGTGGTACACACTACCAAGTTTACATTCATCCCTACCAAGGGAAACCATTAGGGTTGAAGACAATAGAAACTCAAGAAACCAACCCAAAAACACATGTAATGAAGGAAATTAATAATATACTATATAGGATACATGCTTGGAGGTTTGATGGCTGCAGTAGATCCTCTTTCCCTTTCTTCTTTCGCTACCCTTGATCTTTAGGCCTACAATAAATAGAAGTGGGAAACAACCAAACGAAGATTAATCAAAGCATATATATATATAATATTATATTATATATATATATATATTATATATATATTATATAATATAGATATATAATATATTATATATATATTATATATAATAATATATTATATATATATATATAATATATATATATATGATGTTATTTCAATCAAATCTCATGCATAAAATTGAAATTTAACCACATATAATAATATATAAATAAAGATGAGTTTCTTTATTATTTATAAATAACAATGATAGAGACATGTATACCTACTCCTCGTCACATGCACTACATAGTAACATCCTTTGTATCCCTCTTACCTAGGCCATTGCAGGTCTTCTCCTCTAATTTTTCGCTCTAAAAAGAGTTGAAAAATCAGCCATGATATAGGGGAAGACATGAGGAAGACAAGAAAACTATGGGTTCTTAAGGGGAAAAGATTAAAAGGACAATGAGATATACTCAGATCATATGGAAATTTGGTAGAGTTGGGCTGCATATGGAAAGAAATGGATTTTATCATAACAAAGGTGTCCATTTATACCACCAAAAATTAGTTTGGGTGGTTAAGGCATGGGCTAAAATAAGTGGCTTCTAGTCTAATCCATAAATCCTGCTCGAAAATGTGTGAAAATGTGCATATTTAAATTTTTTGTGTGCATTTTATAGGCATACATGAGTTTCTTTAAAGAGATTCACATATACATGCCTTGCTTTGATGATAGTCATTGACATACGTAGGATTTTCGAACAATAAGTGCATATGGATTTTTAAAAATTGTTTTTTAAAAAAGTTTTAGGGAACATCAATGCTACCATAGGGATTATGAGTAATAAATAGGCAAATACTACATCTCAAAGAAAAGTTTGAAAAAAGATGTTATAAAATGTGCCCCCTAATCATGAGGTCAGAAGGGTGGTTGATGGTTAATATGAATTATGCATAATCAAGAGAATTTTTTGAGGATGACCCAAGAGGAGTTCACTAGCTAGAAAACCGAACAATACCTATGAGAGAAAACAGGAAAGAAAACTCATCTCCCGTGGTGGGCATACCCATGCTCAAAAAACAGAAAGTATGCATGCCAATTCAAATACGTTGTGAATCTATGTAGATATACATATAAAGTGACAATCATGGCCATGAATAAATACACAATGGATCCATTTCAAATAAATCATTGCCATGAACAATAGATAATGGAGCAATGTCTTAGTATATAAACTCAGAGAAAATTTTGAACATACTGAAGTGAAAAACTAATCCTCCAAAAAAGTACCAAATCCATGCATAAAGGAGTTGTATCGTCTAACAATTTAGGTACCAACATATAAGATGACACTTAACTGAGAAGTAGCATAGCAACATGGTGTCACTATAAGGAACTGAGGAGACGAGAAAGTGAACAGAGATGTTGACACAACTTGAGTTCTTCAAAACCAACCACCCAAGATACTTTTCAACACAATGGGAATAAATGAGTTGAGGTTGACCATGTGAGAAATTGTTTGATTACCAACCATTGATGTATACAATTAACAAACATAAGACTACCCATCATTAATGATAATGAGCATTAATGTACCTATTACAATCTAACAAACATGGATAGAGGTGTTCAAGTCAAACACTTGAAAGAATCTATTGATAATGGGACATTGATTTATTCCCACTATCAATAGTGATGGAATCTTCCATTGAAGATTGCAACCCGAAGGTGCTTAAAATGGACTCTATACCTTATTCCTAAAGCAATAAGTTGGAGTCAATGGGAAAATATATGATGAGAGGAGGGAATTAGGGCATCCGCCATCAAAAAACATGAGTGTAACTAAATGGAAAAAAAATGAATAACTCAAAAGAAATAATTAATGGACCACCAATGAGTATGACTCTCACATGTACTATACGAAATAGCACATGGAAGAGACCCTTTGAATAACATCTAATGATGAAAGTTGCAGACAGAGGTGATGATTCCACCAATAGGGTCAAATTGAAACCAAGGTACTACATGAATCTCAAAGTGTGATAGTGTAAGCTGATTTTTAACACAAGGGAGACCACCTAGTCAAATACCAATTATGAAAATCAATATTGGCCATAAGGAATGTATCAATGATGGAAATAGGGCTAGGATTCTACTCTAGGTCTACTCTTAGAGCAATTTGTCGAAAGTCGATAAGAGAATATCCATCAGTAGGAAGTCAATGGGGATTCTCCACACTAACACGATTACATGACTAATATTATGTTGATACTAAAAGTAACTTGAAAACTGAGAAAGGATGACATAATGAGGTAAGAAACACCATAGAATGGAGAATACAAATATGACTTCCTTTGAAAATAAGCATAACACATTTTTGTGACTTGGCAACATAAACTCAAGAATAAACAATGTATAAGTTTATGATAGAGGAGGCATCAATAGCTTCTCCATATGATTGGAAGAGTAACCAAATGGCTAAGTAACAAGGCTCAAAAGCAAGGTTTGGTTTCCAAAAATCCATTCTAACCATCCTGATGATGATAAGACTCATAACTTTGTGCTTTGTATAAGGGAGACATGATTGATACTACTATTATACATAGAAAATAAAGTTTCTTTTTATCCCCTCTTTTTTTTATTTGTTTTCTTTTGTATTTTTCATATTATAAAAATCCTAAAAAAAGGAATAAAACAATGTTTTTGTACAAAGGAGGGAAAGAGCCTCATGAACAAGCATACTAATTCAAATACTTGGAACATTCGTATACTCAATGCATGAGAAATAATGTAAGATATGGATACTCAAGGAATGTTCCATCAAGAGATAATGGTTTTAAGTTGAACAGGAAATAAACACAAGGCTTGTGCCTTTAGAGAGAATGCATAGGTAGATGGCTTATAAAAGAGAGCAAGCTAGAGCTAGCATTAAGCTTGAAAAGGACAAGTAATAAATATGCAATGCAATAGTATGACTTAACCATTTTTGGAGCCTCTAAGGTCTAGATCATAATAAGAGAGAGGAAGAAGTATGTGGCTTCAATGCAAATTCATGACAGAACTACAAAGGACTCCCAAGCCTAAGAACTAATAGTAGCATAGGCACTAAATGGCTAGTGATGTACTAACTAAAGTATCGATGTTAAGTTAGGCTCTACAAACAAGTTATGACACATTAAATAGAGAGTGAGAGGATAATGTTGCAAAGCAGTGGGATTGATCCTATGGTGAGGTAATAGAAATGAGGTTAAAAATATTTATGCAACACAAAATTCATATCTCATAAGCTAGTTTTTTAGAATGATACATGCCACAATGGATCATATTGTGGTTGACAAGTTTTGATAGAATGTCACTAAGTGATGAGTATCAGTCATAAGAAATGAAATATGGAGTAAAAAACTAAAAAATAGGGTTATATATTAGTTTATAGCACAAAAATGAATAAAAAATGACAATAAACTATACAAAATGTTGAAATTGTAACTAGGTTCAGTCTTCATAATTCATTTGAGTCAAAAATAAAATTACTTTTGTCATGCCCTATTTGGAAAATTTTTAAAAGAAAAAGAAAAATGATTTTTTGATTTCTTATGTCTGAGTAGACCAAGTCGGGCCTCCATGAAGACTAGTCAGCTCAGCATGAGTGCACCTATTCGCATGAACATAAGTTTATGTATTTGACCTACTCACATTCATCCAAGGAGAATTTCAGAGTTGAAGATCTATGGAATTCAAGTGAAGTTCAAAGGATGTTATATGTGACTATACAAATCTCCTCCCTTTGGTTATGTGAATTCTCTCTATGACTATACAATTTCTGGGAAGACTATATTCTTTGGATATACAAAGTTACGGGAAAGCATATCTTTGTAGTTATGTGAAATTCTCATGTATGGATATATGTAAATATGAGGCTCATTATCAAGGATGAAATTCAAACTCATATTGTGGACAAATATCCGGCATATCATGGATTGTTTTATGGACTCTCTAGTGGACGAATATGTGGCATCTATTGAACAAACATGTGGTAGATTTTATATAGATTATTGTCTTGATGGAGGGCTGAATTGGCAGTTTGTTTATGACTTGGATTTCTCCTTTTGGCTATATATTTTATAAGGAAAGGATTGTTATCTTTTCCCTTTGTGGTCTTTTCCCTGCCCACTGACCTAATTTCTGGTGTTCTTTGTCTTTTTTGTGCATTATATTTATACAATTTCCTGATGAACTAATGAACGAAGTAAAATGCTAAATGGAAAACATATATAAAAAGTCATAAGAAATTATCATGTTAATAAATTCTCTCTTGCATTCAAATTTTAACATGGTATCAAAGATAGTTTCGAGAAATCATACTATAATGAAGTATGAATCAAATTTATATTAAGTTTGATATTATTGAATATTGAAGTATGTTTGAGTTTTCATGTGATGACATCTTTGTGATCAGTGTAATTCTTATCTCTCTATGATCAAATTAAAGTAGAACAGGTTTTAGTTTCTTCTATTGTAGGCATCAGTTTCTTTTGTGGCATTACAAGTTCGAACCTATGTGAGACACTGACATGACCATATCCCAAAATCCGAAGTTTGTTCCATTGATATGTGGAAGGATTTTGAAGGTAGTGTACAATTTTTAGCATATGTATGGCATCCAAACTATCTATTTTTCATGGCATCCAAAGTTTTCATCCTTTGTGGAAGAGGTCGAGATCCTCTATAATATGACCCAGGATCCTATGCAAGTTGATGATGACGTCTCCATGATGGTCTGAAGTTCTCTCTGATGTTCTATCCCTAATGATCGAAACCATAAATGAAGCATCAAGATAAAAAAATGACCTAATATTATGATACATATCCCTATGATACTAGCCCAAGTTATTGCGGCTTAATCTGATCATATCATCTGAGTCCACTATGTTGCAGACAAAGATCATTTGTATTATGAATTTGTATACAAAATATCTTGGGTTAATTTTCTAGGGTCGGTGACTAGTATAGTTAAGATATTACCTTCATCCACTTTCACTACTAATTAAATCTGTGAACAAATAGGGATACCTTCAGGAAGACCAAGAGTCTTATCCCAAACTAGCTTAGAGAATACATAATATAAAATCTTGATCTCATAATTTTGTGATGAAGGAAAATTTGCAAAGGAGTCATATCTTTGTTCTTTACATAATAGATGAGTATGAGGCTAGAGAAATGACATTGCTTGGGGCTAACCTAATAAGCATCCTAAAGAAATTTTGCTCAAAGACTAAGAACCAGCAAATTTGAAGTATTAGTCATTATACTTTGCGATATATCAACTATCAAAATTTGAAGATAGTTGCTCACAAACAATTTTGAAAAAGAAATGACTATATCAAGGATGTGTGATTTTATAAGGCTATACATATTGTATTGAATACTAGACCTACTACAGGAATCACATACAGAATTTTTGACTAAAAGATGTTCAGTTACCAAAATAATCTAAACTTCTAAATTATCAATGCCATATGTGAGTTTAGGGTTTAAAAAACCCTATTAAGCTGAGAAAAGTTTGAAAGAAAAGTCTCAATTTATCAAGATACTGTCAAATATGTTGAACCCTACCAAAGGTTTGAACAAGAAAGTTATAGGGTTTATACCCTAGGATTGGTTGGTTCCACTGAAAGAAGAAAGAGCCCTATCCTATACATGATAATGGGGATTAATTTCTCTTGCAAATTGAATGCCAAATTGAGCTAACAAAGTTACATAAATCCCAATATTAAGAGGGAGATGTTTTTTCTCAAAAGATAAGTACTCTATGTCTCCTCTCTCTTCTTACTACTTTTGAAATTGTCTTTGTTGTTGGATAGTCTCTTGTCTATATACATTTCCTAATTGTATGTTCTTCCATGGCATCCTATGAGGATTGTAGGGACATAGTAGAAACTGCCAAGGCTTTGATAGTGGTTGGAAGAAGTGGAAGAACAAAGCAAAGCAAGAGGACTTTCCATAATTTCTACTTGAAGGGACCCAAGTTCAAGGAGTGGGCAGTTTGAAATGTGCTTCAATAATGCCTAAGAGAGGTCAAGATCTAGCATGAAGTAGACAGAAACATGGTTTGAGAAGGTTCTCCCATAAATAGGGAGAGGATCTTGTCAATTTTTTTGCCTCAATTGATGATCTGACATAGCTTATCTCTAACGAAAGGAGAAGGACTCATATGTTAGAGAGAGAAGTTGTGAAGAAAGTATTTCCTTCAAAGGGAGAAGTAAAAAATCCTTGTTCTAACCCCAAAGAAAGGATTGTTAGTGTGAGAGGGAGTATCCATTTTAGGTATCCGGAAAGCATTTTTGATCTAGTGAATGGAACATAGCAAGTTCATGGTAAATCCAAGATGTGTTTCTTATCATGTGTTACCAACATGGTATAGATGGTCATAAATGATTTTGAAAAGTACAGTTGCAGACTTGGCTTGGGCTTATGGATATTACCTCTCTCATTGAGAGGAGATTTGTTGAGATGGACATTCTCCCTATGTCTTCATGAACTTAGTTGGAAAGTGATTTTATATTCTCCTTATGTCATATTGACCTTGGTTGGAGAAGTTATCCCTATGTCATTATGACCTTGGTTGGATAATTGTTTGAAATATTAGATAGCATCATGGAATAACATTCTTCCTACATCATGTACTTTGACCTAATTAGGGAGGCTATCCATGTGTCAAGTACATAGAACTTGGTTGAATAATGGTATGGTGGACTAACATTCTTCCTATGTCATTGTATAGTGACCTAATTAGTGTTATATTCCCTGTGTCACTTCGACTTGATTAGGAAGAATGGTCACCTGGATAGAGATTTTCCTATGTCATTGTATAGTGGCATGATTAGGGTTGTAATCCCTGTATCCTTTTCAATTGTATAGGAGATTGGTCCAATAGAGGACAATTATTCTCTTAGTGCCCTTGTATAGTGACCTGATTTGGGATTTTACCCCTATGCCACTTTGACCTCATTAGAGATAATGGTCCTAAAGGTTGTAGCCTCCCAGCATCATGCTCTCATCTCTTTCTAGAGTGAGCTTGTTTTCACATACATCATGGGTGCTGATGGGGTTATGGTAATGTGGTTGATGTTGGTAAAGATATTGATGATTATTCTTATCCTAATATTGATGATCCTTTCTTATAGAAGTCCTCAACTTGAGAACATCCCAATAGTCAATATGAATACCTCCCTAATTAAGAGGGAGTGTTGAAATTGTAACTAGGTGCAGTATTCATAATTCATTTGAGTCAAAAATAAAATTATTTTTCTCATGTCCTATTTGGACAATTTTTAAAGAAAAAAAATATATATTGTCCCTAAGTAGACCAAGTCGACCCACCACGAAGACTAGTTGACTCGACATAAGTGGCACCTCTTCACATGAACATAGGTCTATATATTTTACCTATTAGTATTCCTCCAAGGATAAATTTGAAGTTGAATATATGTGTCTTTCACGCGAACTTATGAGGTTGTTATCAATGAATATACAAAGCTCTTCTCGTTCTGGTTATGAAAATTCTCTCTATGATTATACTAGTTCTGGAAAGACTCTATTATGTGGATATATGAAGTTCTGGGTATGTATCTCTCTATAGTTATGAAAAATTGGCATCTATGGATATATGTAAATTTGAGGCTTAATATCAAAGATGAAATTCAAACTCCTATTGTGGATAGACATATAACATATTATGGATTATTTTGTGGACTCTCTAGTGGAATGATATGTGGCATCTAGTGAACAAACCTGTGGTAGATTTCATATGGATTATTGTCTTGATGGAGGGTTGACTTGGAAGTTGTTTATGGCCTGGATTTTTCCTATTGGCTATATATTCTATAAGGAAAGGATTGTTGGGTTTTCCCCTTGTGGGTTTTTCCCCAACCACTAGCCTAATTTCTAGTGGTCTTTGTCTTTTGTTCATTGCATTTATATAATTGCTCGATGACCTAATGAATGAAGTAAAATTATAAATGGAAAACATATATAAACAATCAAAAGTAATTATCATGTCATAGAAATTATCTCTTGCATTTGTATTTTAACACAAAAGTGGGTTAGAAATGTGGATAAATAGTAAAAATTTGAAAAGTTTACCATTCATTTGTATTTTTACCCCTTGGTGTGCATTTGTAGACAAAAAGTCTTCCAAAATTTTCTTGCGGATTTCGACCATTCTAGGCCATTGATCGAGATTTTGTGTGTTGCAAGTAATTCTTAACTCTATTGTCTTCATTTTTATCCATTTAATTTAATTTTTTTTTTTATCAAATTTAGAGTAGAAATTTTAAAATTTACAAAGAAGCCTATGCATACATGGGTCTCCTTTTATTTGAAGAATAGTCACATATATACATAACTTTTTAGAAGGGGTGGCATGTATGTGCACACTCATAATGAATAATAAAATAATCAACCCCAAACCTTATTTTCTTTCCAAGATGACAATTACTTGGAGAGTGCATGAGCATGAAGAAGTTGAAAATTTGGTCCTAGAATACCAAGAAGTCATGGATGCATTAATAAATTGTGGTTTACTCATGTTCTTCCTCATGCCAAACATGCAAATCAAAGATGCTTGCTACAAACCTTAATATATTTCTAGATTCCAGAGAAATATCATTTCCTAATAGATGGGATGCCTTCTGTAGAAATGCTCACTGTAGATCACTTGATAATGCAATATACTAAAGCAAAATACTTGATCTACTTCTACAAAAAACTTGTGGAATCTTAATCGAATTTTGAGCAAGATCAAATAGAACGCATATAACAGATGAAGGAGAAATCAATCACACATGAACACAAAAGAATACTCTGGGGAAAGCTGTTGAGTCCCTATAATACTACTGATTACCTAATTATTATGGTAGTTGTACCCCTTATTAATATTGTTGTGCCCCCCCCATATTGTTATTATTGTGCCCCATAGAATCCCTCTATTGTTATTTTTGTGGCTTTATATTATTATTGTTAGGTCGGCTGGGGTATATTGTGACTCCTTAGACTCCTATATATAGAAAGGAGGTTTTGTCATTTGAATCATCGAAGAATTGTTCATTTATGTAATGTAAAGGAGGTTGCCCCCTCGAAGAGGCTGAATTTCTAAGGCGTTGATCTATCTTTTCTATCTTTTTTGAGTTGGTTTCATAACATTTGGTATCAGAGCTTTGGATTCTAGGGTTTCGCTGCTCCAAACAGGTCATCGTGGAATTTTCACTATAACTTTTTTTCTGTGATGTTTCAGAAGTCGCAACAAAAACCCATTTGAGAAAACATCGCGCTGAACCTTGGGTCCGAATTTCAGAGCTTTTTGCACGATATTGGCGGAGATATGATCTGAGGAAGTTGGTCTTTTTGTAGACTCCTGAATTACATTCAAAACAGGTGACCTGGGGAAAATCGTCATAACTCTCCCTCTGAGCATCGGATTGCAATTTCCTAAGAAGGTACAGAAAGAGGATGGACTTTAGTTTCTTTTCTGCATTTTTTAGATCCATAGGTCGAAACAGTGACTCGTGGCAGGTCGTATAAGTTCGCTCTACTGAACTAGTCTATAATCAAGTCACTTTGGGAGATTTTGCATAACTCTTCCTTGGAGAATCCAATTTGGGTCAGACTTGTGGCATTGGATAGAGGACACAGAGGGATACTACAGGTCACAAATTTAGAGCTAGATGATCGGAAAGTACAGAGATACATCAGAGGCAATATCGAGCTCCTACAAAGTGAAAAAAGGTGTGTAGATTTTCTTAAATTTTTGCTTAAGCTTGGTTTGAAATTTTATTTTGAAGGAATTCAAAGGGCTAGTAGGGCATTATTATCGGTAACTGATGCCCCGAGGAAAGAAAATGCAAACACCTAGTAGGGAACCTGAAAGCTCTAGCATGACTCATGAAGAAGAGGAAGAAATGCTACATGATATATCAAAATTACAAGACCAAGTGCAAAAATGTCAGCCTCACAAAAGCTAACAGAAGCTAAGATAAATGGCATGGAATCTAAGATAAAGGGCGTGGAAGCTAAGATGGACGATTTGAAGACGGATTTGAAGATAGACATGGAAGAATTGAAGATAGATTTGAACACAAACTTGAAGACAAGCATGACAGATATGAAGACAGATTTGACAAATTTTCTACAAGAAATACTTACTAATGGTGAAAAGGTAGTAAAGGAAACTCATGATGCGAATAAAAGAAATGTTAATCATGATTCCATAGACTCTAATGTGGGATCGAAGACCCATCATATTCCAAAAATCGATATGAGGAAGTTTGATGGTAGGGATCCCGCAACATGGATATTACAGATGGAGCAATTTTTCGATCTCAATAATGTGCAAAACACACAAAAGGTACGTATGGCAACTTTATATTTGGAACCAAATCAGTTTGTATGGTATCAATGGCTTTTCTCTTGTAAACAATTTATCACTCGGGCAATTTTTACGGAAGAAATGGTAGCACATTATGAGGATACAAAAAGCAACACTTTTTTTAGCCAATTGATAAGTCTTAAACAAAAGGGTTCAATAATGGAGCACATTGAGGAGTTCCAAAATTTGAACATAAGGGTAAAAGATATTCCAGAGGAGCATAGGATTGATGTGTTCATAGGGTCTTTAAAGGATAATATCCCACATGATGTTCGCCTTTGGGAACCTGATTCATTAGAGAAGGCATTCAGGTTAGCAAGAAAAATGGAAAGCAAAATTATGGCAACCAGGAAGCATACTACTCACAACTATAAAGGCGGAAGTGTTGTTGCCCCTAGTCTTCCACAACCTATAAGGTTGACACCACAAAAATTGGAAGAAAAAAGAGCAAAAGGGCTTTGTTACAGTTGTGATATTAAATACACTAAAGGTCATAAGTGTGCTGAGAAGAAATTATTCTACATAGATTGTGAAGAGGAAGAAGAAAAGGAGCAAGAAAGGTCAAAAGAAGAGGATATACTCCAGGAACAAGCCTAGATGAAGAAAAAATAAATCCGACCATATCTTGTAATGCATTGGCGAGAATTACCACTCCTCAAACCATCAAGATAGAAGGACAAATCA
>APFE030983808.1:17116-28932 GCA_000404065.3 Pinus taeda
TAATCTCTCCGAGTGTTGTTCTCGGTGTACTGTAGCAGCAAGACGGCCGACAGTTTATCTATGGCTAGGTTGCAGAGGAGCTAGGGGGCTTCCGATATACCCAGAAGGTACGTGGAAGATAGTCCATACGCGGTTCTGTCTAATGCGCTACTACTCGAAGGGGTACCCACAGGGGTTACAAGGGAGTCCAACAAGCGTGACCACCTCTTGTATTTCCTGTGTGCATGCCTCCTCAAATTCGCAAGTTTATGCGCTCAACGATAGATCCCGTGGTTTAAAGACGCCGGAACACGTCTCTAGCCAAAAAAAAAAAAATTACTAAGAAATGGAGATCCCACCGGCCCTGGAAAGTGCTCTGATACCACTTGTTACGCTCTTAACCTGCAAAAAGATACCCAAATACAAAATATGCGAAGAAAGATACCCAGAACATAGAATAGTGAGAGTCAACAGCAAATATTTTATTATTCAGAAAGCAATGTTCACTGGCCTCTTCGAAGGGGCAACCTCCAATAAAGCAGAGCTCGATTCAAAAATAAGACACGATGCTCCTCGCAGGGATTCTCTATCCTTTATATATGACTCATACATGCAATACCATGGATCAATACCATGGGTTTTATTAATGCCATCTATCTAATACCATGGCCTATTTGCAACTAACTGTGGTCCCGTCATTAATAGCGGGTTAACCACTTACAATTATTAATATGGGCTTTATTGACTCTTTATTATGACGTGATCCCACTACATAAATAAGGGTGTTAGGGTGGGACCCTAACATATTCATAATCAAAGAAACGTATGTAACCTACAATCAAGAAAGTTGCACATCTTAAAGCTTAACCAGGAAGAATGGAGAATCAAAAGGTAGGTCAATTGGATGTTCAAAGGGGACAACAACACAAAGTTTTTTCATAAATATGCATCTCACAGGAAAGTCATTAATTCACTTTGGGAGCTGCAAGGCTCAGATGGTAGGATTATTTCTAATCCCATCGGGCTAAAACAAGAGGCAACCTCGTATTTTTCTCACCTTTTAAAGAAATGTCAAGTAAAAAAATTATTGGAGCAACTTCTGGTAATCAATCTCTTCCCCCACTTCTTTTATGATGAAGGGGAAAAGTTTATAGGAAGAAAATTTTCTCTTGAAGAGCTAGAGATTGTTTTGAATTCTTGTGCCAAGGGTAAAGTCCCTGGTCCTGATGGCTAGACAACAAAATATTTTGTCACTTCTTTGATATGTTGGGCCCTAAACTATTGAAAGTTAAGTATTGGGGGTTTTCGCAGTGCATTATATTGGATATAATTTTTGGGATTCAACTGCGTTAAGTAAGTCATTCATCTATGACCATTTCCATGAGAGGTAGTCGTAACTAACTAATTTCTCATGATTTTTGAATAGTCCACTTAGTGCTCATTGCATCGGGTGATGCTCACAGGGGTGAAGAAGTGGGGTTGAAACTAGTGAAATGAATCACATAGCGTCAATCATCACTTTTGGGGCTTGCACCCAGTAACTAGGACTTCCCGGGTGGTCACCCATCTGAGATCGCCTCTAGCTCAAGCACGCTTAACTGTGGAGTTTTCCCCACAATCAAGCCCACTTAGCTTGCCACCCCATTTGCAAAATCTTAGCAAGTATTGTGCCTCATGAACCATTCAAGTAGAGTTCCCTTCACTCTTTTGAATTAAGTATTGGGGGTTTTCGCAGTTCATTATATTAGATATCATTTTTGGGATTCAACTGCATTAAGTAAGTCATTCATCTATGACCAATTCCATGAGAGGTAGTCGTAACTGACTAATTTCTCATGAATTTTGAATAGTCCACTTAGCACTCATTGCATTGGGTGATGCTCAAAGGGGTTATGCTCACAAGGGTGAAGAAGTGATATTAAAACTAGTGAAATGAATCACATAGTGTCAATCATCACTTCTGGGGCTTGCACCCGGTAACCAGGACTTCCTGGGAGGTCACCCATCTAAGATCGCCTCTGGCTCAAGCGCGCTTAACTATTGAAAGTTGTTGAGGAGTCCTAAGAAAACGGCTGAGTTAGTAAATCCTTGAATGCTTCTTTTCTAGCTTTAATCCCCAAATCCTCTAAGTCTCTCTCCTTTGATCACTTTCATCCTATCTCCTTGTACAATATGGTTTGTAAAATTATATCCAAAACCATTGCCACCATTTTGAAGGAGAAGCTATCTGAGGGAATCTCTAAAGAGCAATTTGGTTTTTTGCCTGGGCGTAAAATCCATGAAGCCATAGTTCTAGCCCACGAATTCCTTCACCCTATAAAAAACAAGAAACTTAATGCCCTTCTATTTAAGTTGGACCTAAATAAAGCCTTTTATAAATCAATTGGGATTTCCTTAGGTTGTTGCTCATCCAGATTGGATTAGACACTTCTGTGACCAAGTAGATTATGTCATGTATCTCTTCTACATCATTTGTAGTTCTAATTAATGGTTATCCTTCCTCATTTTTCCCATTTTCCATAGGACTTAAATAAGGATGTCCCTTGTCCCCCCTTCTCTTCCTTTTGAGTATTAAAGGGCTCAGTAGACTTATTTAAAAGGAAAGAAGTGAAGGATCCATAAAAGGTGTTAAAGTATCGATCAATATTCTCATATCTCATTTACTTTTTATAAAAGAAGTACTAATATTTAGAGATGGCTCTCTTAATGAATGGATCGTCTATAAAAGGATTATCTCTATTTTTTCCAAGGCTTATGGAATGCAAGTCAATTTGGAAAAATCTTGTTTCCTATCCCATGGGATTAGTGATCATATTATGTCAATTGTCCTGAACATATGGTCGTGCAAGATGAAGAACCTAAATTTCAGTATAAATTATCTTGGATTCTGGCTCAAGCCAAACAATTACTGAAAATAAGACTGGTTTTGGCTTATGAAGAAGATAGGGAAAAAAATCATTTTTTGGTGTTATAGATGGCTATCGCTTGGAATGAATTTCGCTTTAGTCAAATTGGTGCTTGAGAGCACCCCAGTATTCTAGATGAGCTTGATCAAAATCCCCTCCTTTGTAATCAACATTATCTGGAAAAAAATGTTTCATTTCTTGTGGTCTTGCAAGGAAGAGAAGGATAAGATTCACCTTGCTGGTTGGGAGTCCATTTTGAAGCCCAAAGATGCGGGTGGATGGGGGCTCAAAAATCTCTTTTGGTTAGGGAAATCCTTATTTACCAAGAATTTAGGGGGGATTCATTGAAGGCAATGGTCTTTGGAGCTTAGTGATTAGAGATAAATACCTCAAAAAATCAGGTTGTGTTCATAAAGTATCTTATGTTGACTCATTTGATCCCTCTCGGTTTATAGTGTGGAAAAGTATTATGAGCACTTTCTAGTGGATTTTTAAAGGGCTCTTGTGGAAAGTGGGCAATGGTTGCTAGGCCCATCTTGGGAAATATCCCTTTATTGGAGGAAACCATTCATGTTTCCTGTCTGGACCTCTGATCACTCATCTCAATTCGAATGACATCTTCTTGTTGGCGCAAACCTTTAACTCTTTTCCTTTTGACCTTTCACAAGGGCATTGGATGTCTTCTTCAGAACTGTTCCTACAAGTAGAGTTAGTTGTTGAATGAGATTGTTTTGTTTTATATTTGCAACTAAATAGTATCAATATTTCTAGTCAAAATGATAGACTTGTGTGGGCCTGGGGAAATTCGAAAGATAATATTATATTCAAATCAGTTTATGATTGTAGAAATTTATCAATAATATGACACTTATTCAACCGAGATTATCCTGATTATACACTATTGCGGAATACATGCATAATACATAATCTCATCTACGTTGATCATCAATTTAGCAGTATTCAGAAACATACACATGCGCACGTAGAAGCATCAAACACTTATATCAATACAGTATGTATCCCGGGGAAAGCATCTCGCTAAAAATCCCAAACTATCTGTATATTATATGATTGAGAACATGTAACAAACATAGTACAATACTCCTCACAAGTACTCAGTACTATCTCCACCTGTTACACACAATACAGCTCAGATCTGATCTCCAAATCTCCTCCGTTGCTTGCCTACCTCCACTGTGCAATCCTGCAAGAACAATAATTGAGAACCAAACTCGTTCCAAGTTCTTTTTACCTTGGAAAATCACTCACACTGGAAATCACGTGAGCACAGGCTATAATCATTTGTTCCTTGTCACAATTCTCATTGGCATAACTCAATCCCACTGATTGTGCAAGATCTCATGCACAACTATAGTCACAACTAATAGCAATCTCAATCTCTAACACCTATCTCCACTGAACTGTACATGCACTGAGTTAATCGATGTATTCTTCAGTTGCATTATGAGTTAATAATTAGTGAATTAATTAATAACTAATTCACACAACTCATCACTTAGTCTATTTTCCAGTTAGACTAAGTACAACCAAGTCAAACTGAACACAACTCCATCAACTCCACCTCCAGCTCCACTAAATTCAACCAACTGAGTTCTAACTGAAGTCCTGCATGCAATAGCTCAGTCAACCCATAGGTAACCACGTGATTCCTTCTGTCAGCTGCATGTGCCACATATGTAGCTCCAACTGAGGTGCTCCAAGAGAATAAGATAAAGTTTATAGTCTAAATATTATTATGAGCTAATAATATTTGACTACTCTATATTTAGACTTGACAGTGTCAACGCTATTGTCTAAAAATAGAAGTCCATCTAATTTTTCCAACTTGACCAATCATCCATAAACAACATCCTGCAACTCATAGACATGACCCATATGTCTAAAAATAGACTTTGCGCCATAATTTGCCTGCGGGCCCACTTAGTGAAGGCGACTCCTTTCCACTAAGCTCCATCATCTTGTTGCATTCTCAACATTTTTATGACAATCATTTGGGAAAATATCTATCTGATTATACATGGAGAATCCATCCATGAAGGAAAAAACCTCACTTCCCACACACTCGTAATTAATTTGATCAATAAATGGTGTATGGAAATTATCCTTAGGATAATCCTTGTTTTAATATTGAAAATCCATACATGATCATATGGTCCCTTGCTTCTTAACTATCATAATAGGATTTGGAACCCATTCAATTAGAGGTACTGAGTAAATGAAGCATGTCTGGAGTAGCTTTTCTACTTGGGATTTGATTTTCACTACCATTTTGGGATTAACTGGTCGAAGATTTTGTCTAATGGGCTTCACATTTTCATAGGTCTTGATCTCATGTTGAACAATTTTGGGATCAATTACTAACGTTTCTTCATAGGACCAAGAAAATTCATCGCAAACCTCTTTGAAGAGATTAATAAACATATACCTCTTCAAAAAAATAGTTTTCCCCTCTAAAAATATTTTCTAAGATGTCAGGGCTCTTATAAATTTTTATCGTCATAGTCTCTAAAATATTAGCCATTTTCCATTCAATATAAATAGAAGGAGATGTTAAAGGGTTCATGGGTTGACTCTTATTTCTCAACATGGTAAAAAAAATCATCGCTTTTAATCCCGTTCAATTCTAGGAGAAAATATAACCAATGATGCAAATGATAACACAATCTCTTTGTACTAGTCATTACTTCTAGGAGTGCCTTGTCTGATGGAAAAATAATATTGAGGCAATCCATTGATAGATTTAAATTGATGGCCCAAATGGGCATCATATTAGGGTCCAAACCATGCATATAATATGGGGTTGGATAAACATTTGTAGCACTATCAACTATATCCTTGTAAGAAAATTTAGTTGTAGGCAAAGGAACATCCATCCCCGCCCATTGATCTTCCTCAAATGTGGCAAAGGGTGAAGGAAATATAAAAGTGTCCTCAAAATAATTGGTATAGAAAGAAAAATTTTGAGTGGAACATATGGTGTTAACATGAGAAAAATGGGGTGAGAAATTAAAATTTCCCATCAATGATGGGTACATTCCAACCCCCAAATTCTCAATAGGATTATGAGATTGATACACTAATGGGATAGTGAAATATGGAATTGAATTGGGGCCTAGATGGAAATAATCTAGTTGATCAATCATAACAATATTCCCTTCAAAAGTAAAAAACAATAATAAAGAAAGTGTGGATACAACTACTTGCATTGCATTGATCTAGTTTCACCCAAACAACTAATTATAGTTTTGTTTTACATCAACTACCTTCACTTTGATATTAACAATTTTTCCTTCTAACTTAACCAAAAATGTAGGAATAATCCCATGAGGCATAAAATAATGGTCATCTAATGTGCTTAAAAATGTTGGTGACAGAACCATCTCTTAAGACCCTATAGGTTTCCAACATGGGATTGACATCATGCACGTGGAATCCCCTTCATCAAAAATTGTCCTAAAGATAATCTTAGCATGATAAGTCACATGGATTTGAAAGGAAACATAATGAGGGAGGTGTTGCTTGAAATTACTAGTGTCAAACATAATTATTTCATAATTCTTAGGGTCCATATATCCAGTAGGTTTGGGTAGTGCACTCCTTTGTGTGGGACACAATGGAGCACCTATAAAGTCGACATAACACAATGTGCATGATCCAGATATTTTGCAATAGAATAAATTTATGTGGCTCTAGAATTAGGATTATACATAGAACATTTGAGTGAGCTTTTTGTCACACAAGATAAAGACTCAATCACAAGTCTCTCTATATGAAGAGGTTCTTGTGGAATGGAAGCTTGTTTTCCCTTTGAAGACTCAAGGTCTCCATAATCATGGGCATGAGTTGAAAGGTCCATCTAAGCATTGAACATATAGACATTCAACAAAATCTCACCCAAATTTGAATCATTTTGGTTTCCCCTTGTAGAGGACCAAAGTTAGAAACAACACCAGTAATAAGTTTTTGACCCTAAGGGAAAGGGATGTTCAGAATACCATGGTAACTAGATGACACCTATTATGCTAACAAGAACTATGCATCTTGCAAGCTGAGAAAAATATGGATTGATCTCCCTTGTAGATATTACGAGGGAGTTTAACTTTATTTTCTTGTTCCTTTTCCCCCACTAATATTATCACTAACCTTGGTTGCATTATGTTTACTCTCCACATTATTCTTACCACCCTTACTCTTATTCTTCCCTCCAAGTTGTTGGTTACCTTTGGGAGTATTAAACTAGGCCACATTAGAAGTTTGTGAAGAGGAAGGGACCATTATCTAAGTTTTCCTAACATATGGATGATGTAAAGACATCTATTGTAATTTTCTTGCAAGAAAATTGGCAATGGTTGAACCTGTTAATGTTCCACATTGTTTTATGTTATTATAATCACTTTAAACAATTTCCTCCAATTTCAATCACCCCAATAACATGTAAGCAATTAGGGATACAATATTTAAAAATAAATACACAATACAAGATATCTGAGCACACTACGACACGAAGATTTGGTCAAATACCAAGGAAAAACCCCACAAGGGGGAAAACCCTTTGATCTATTCTTCTTCTTCTATTAGTCAATCAATGTTCAACATGAGATCCATAGTCCAATTGTATATCCATAAACTAGTCAAAGTCAAACTTTGGTTATCCAAATCAACCAATCCAAAAATCAATGGATGATGAGAGAGAAACTTAAATTTGGTCAAAGATACCAGTATGCAATTTTTGGCCTTGTGGAGTTACAATCAACTGCAATCAACGATCTCAAAAATTCAATGATCAAAATTCCCATAAAAATTAGGTCAACCTAGAAATAAATTTGGCCTTCCCTCCTTAGTTGAAATTAGTCAAAACAACATCAAAAATCTCAACCAAAGGAGAGAGAAAAATCTTAGGTTTGACTTGTGATCAAACCCTAGTCAACCTTACAGTCAACCTCAGTCAAAGTGCCCATAAAATCTCGGTCAAGGTCTCCCTATTACTAGGTATTGTGAATTCCTCTCAAATTTGGTTGAGAGGGAGTCTAATTTGAAAATTATTCTTTGAGATAATTCTACTCATCGCGTAAAAGTGTATGGTTTTGTCTCTTTTCATTTGGATTTTGGTGAAATCATCCATCTACATGATGTGCTATATGTGTTAGGCTTGAAGAAGAAACTTGTCTCCATCTCTACCATGGAAGACAAAGGATTTAGAGTTGGATTCATCAACAAAAATTCATTTCTTGGTCAAGGGGATCTAACTTAAGAGTAGCCTTGACTCTTGGTATTAGAAATGAAGGCCTTTACAAAGTTAATGGATGACCAATTCATGACACCACTAATTAGCTTGAGCTTTGGCACCAGAGATTTTCTCACCTTCATTACAAGACTTTGCCTAACTTGTGGAGGATGGTTACAGGGACACCCAAGACTCAGGTCCATCATGAAGTTGTATGCCTGGGATGTGCCAATGGGAAAAATATATAGGGACCATTCCCTTCTAATAGTAGCAGATCTAGGGAGATTCTTTATCTTGTACATTTTGATATTTTTGCGCCCATGCCAGTGAAATATCTTGGAGGATATTTATATTATGTGAACTTTGTTGATGATTTCTCTCGTAAAACTTGGATATTCTACTTGAATACCATGGATCAATTTTTCAATGTGTTCATGGATTTCAAGGCTCTTGTGGAAAATCAAATAGGAAAGAAGATTAAGATCTTGAGGATAGATAATGGAGGAGAACACACTTCAAATGAGTTCAAAGAGTTATGTTGAGAACTCGAGATTAAGAGTGAGGTCATTGTTCCATACAATCCTCAACAAAATGGAGTTGTTGAGAGAAAGAACAAGACCATCTTGGAAGCAGCCAAATTTATGATTCATGATCAAAAGCTTCCTATGTTTCTATGGGGAGAAGTTACGAATATTGTTGTGTATGTCCAAAATAGGAGTCCTCATCATGCCTTTGGAGACATGACTCCTAAAGAAGCATTTACAGGTGTGAAGTCGGAAGTTGGACATCTGAAAATATTTGGCTACCCTATCGACTTTCATGTACATAAGGAGAAAATGTCCAAGCAAGAGGCTTTAGGAAAGAAAGGTGTGTTTGTTGGTAACTATGAAAATTCCAAAGCTTACAAGATATGCCAAGTCAATGTAACATTGTGTCTAATTAGGATGTGACTTTTGATGAAGATGCTACCCTGGGAAAAGCAAGCAACTCTCTTATCCCTACCATCTCTAAGAGAAGAGATGATTTTATGGATGAAGATGTATAACCATCCATGCCTGAGCTGGACCTTGCAGATGAGTCTATGGCACCCATGGATCCTTTGGATCCTCCTCTATGTGATCCTCCCATAAGGAAGAGAGCTTTGTGGCTTTGTGATACATTACAGGATGTAGAGAAACACTTAGCCCTGAGAGGAACTTTCAAAGAGAGAAAGCAACAAAGCAGATATTAGTGATATGTTGCCTTGATGAGTGACATCATATAGTATAAACCTTTCATGTTTGAAGAATTTTTTGTTAGGATATTCCAACACGTAGGAATAGTTAAGTATAACTTGGTCTAGTATAGATTTAGGTAAAGTGTGTTTCTTTAACATGTACATTTGTAACTTACAATCCGACGGTCACGATATGTAGTGATCCGACGGTTCATTCTCTCCTCGGTATTACCGACACTTGATCTATGGCTTGACACCCGATTGGTCCATGAATTCTATTTAAAGCGCATGGAGGGTCATTTGTAGGTTCATCGTGCATGCGAGAAGCTTATGTAAATTTTCATTCTTTTATTAAGAAATTTCCTGTAGTAGCCATGTTGGCACAGGCCGTGGACTGTTTCCCTCTCTGAGGGTTTTAACTAGTCAAAATATTGGTGTATTGATCTGTGATCTGTTTGTGAGCGGTGTCCTTTTGGTGTTGTCTGAGGAACTTACCCTGTATATTCCTACATGGTATCAGAGCTATTTGAGGGCCGCGTCCGTTGTTGATCCAAATCTGAAGCTGGTAGAACTGCATGCGACTTCCATCTCCTAGATCCACAGTTTCTGACTGCTTTCGGGCCGAGAGGACTGCTCTGTGTGTTGGGAGCATCTGTTCCAGTGAGGAACCCCTTTCGTTTCACACGAAAAGGTTTCCAGTAGCCCTAATTGCATCATTTTTTAGATCTGGAGGTATACAATGTTTATTTGCAGTTTACTGTTATTTTCTCTCTGTTTATTTCAGTTTCGGTTTATTTAGCTATTTTTTTTACCGGATCTATACCTTTCATTTCTGCGTATGCTCTTTGCCCTGCGACTCTGTGCGATCTGGGCATATCAGAAACAGAAAGGAAGAATTTTTCTCATGCGTATGCTCTTTTCCCTGCACCTTAGTGTGATCTCGGAAAATCAGAAACATTGAGGAAAATATTTAGTTTCCGGGTAAAGTTAACTTTAGGCCGTAAGGCTTGTTTTTTTTGCATGTCCGTTTTTGGGTTTTTGTGTTTTTGTTTTGTAGGGAGAAAAAGAGCTTTCTCAAGCAAGCACGCAATCCAAAGCATTCGTGACTAAAAGAAAACAAAGCCTCTAAATTTATTGTTGTTGCAAGTATAATTATATTGTGAATATTTCTGAGCATGATTTCAAATACTATGTGGTTGTTTGGAGTGTCCTCTAGGTAATTAGTTGGCACTGTGTATTTCTGAACTCAATACTACTTATCAAACTGCTGTTAGGAGCTTTGTTTGGGTGTGTAATTGCCACTATGACTTTCAGTTTTGGGGTTAAATAATTAAAAATACACCTACAGCCATGTTCATACAAACTGTTTGACAAAACACCACACCAAAAACTTAAACAAAACTCAGTGGAAATCTAAGGTATTCCTGAGGGGGTATCTCACAGATTGCTCCATCTTCTCATCATTATACTCAAGATGTTGGATCCCCTTCAGATGGTACAATGGCCAGGGTCATCTTCCTTGAAGTACCTCCCATTCCATGACCACATTAATCACATGCATCGATGGGTCTACCTATGAAATATCCTTCCCCTTAGGGGATGGAAGCACCTAATAGGCATAATTGCATAATCGTCCCTAACATAAGTGTGATAACTTGCCTACAAATCCTGAGCTAGAAAGACATTTGAACGCAGAGTTTGTGTGAACAATTTTTGTGTCCCTAACATTGAATATGGTCCATTGTGATACGCCAATGGTTTTTGTCCCTAATGATGTTGATCTCACTTGATCTTGAGGGTATGTTTTAGGTGGTTCAGCACACAAGTAGCAGAGATACTTTTAGGGATGGCTTGACACCTCTCCACACCTTAAAGAGGACATCTAGCCCAGTTTTGAGAGCACATATGACTATGCAGCCCTAATGTTGCCCTCCTAAGATGAATGTTGGGGTTACAGGAGCCTCCACATGATTATATATCCCTTACTACACATCCAGATGCTAAAGTAGTGAGTCAAGAAGCCAGGTGTTGGTTTGATTGATGATGTGCCTAGATGGACCTAGGACGCCCCCAAGCCAGCCATGTACTTGTTTGATAGATGTTGATCTGTTCCAGAACCCAGATGATGATGGAGATCATTGAGATGGTTTGGGAGGGCTAGCACACCATGCCTTGATGCCAATGTCTAATCATAGGGCTACCACATCACCCATGCATGCCCAAGAAAGGTGACGTGAGCCTACTTGATGATGGCGCCATGGTGGAGGAGATGTTATTTGGAGATGTACTCATGCACTTTGACAATGTCCCTTGGAGTAAGGAGCACCCTTGGATCCACTTTGTCACTTGATTACTGGAGATTCCCATTTTTGGATGATGGTGTTAGGATATTCCGACACATAGGAATAGTTAAGTATAACTTGGTCTAGTATAGAGTTAGGTAAAGTGTGTTTCTTTACTATGTACATTT
>APFE030983808.1:30186-48617 GCA_000404065.3 Pinus taeda
TTCAGCTCCTTCACTTCCAAAATGGGTCCAAGCTACTCGAGATGCAGCAGGTGATCTTGCCGGTGATCCTACAGATCAGCGCCGTACCTGTTCTCAGTTTGAAAGAGCCTCTTCTTTACTAGCTCAAGCGTCAGCAAATTATGATCCTGACACCTTTGAAGAAGCTTCAGGCCATCCATATTGGGACGTAGCTATGAATGAAGAATATCGTTCATTATTGGCAAACGATACATGGGATCTTTTTCCTCTACCAAAGGGGCGCAAACTTGTTAGATGCAAATGGGTTTACAGAACCAAGTATGGGCCAGATGGGAAAGTTGATAAAGATAAAGCTTGACTTGTTGCTAAGGGCTTTTCACAAGTTGAAGGTATTGATTATACTGAAACCTTTTCCCCTATTGCCAAAATGAACTATGTCTGCCTTGTTCTTTCACCTGCTGCCTCTTTCAAATGGGAAGTCCATCAAATGGATATTAAATCCGCCTTCTTGCATGGGGACTTGCATGAAGAAATCTACATGGAACAACCTATTGGGTTTATACAGACATACTCCAGCCTTGTATGTCGTCTTAAGAAATCCCTTTATAGTCTCAAGCAAGCTCCTCGGGCTTGGTATGCCAAAATGGATAGTTTTATTTTAGAATATGGCTTTTCTAGGTGTCATTCTGACCATACTGTCTACACCAAGAAAGAGGGCAAGTCTCTTATCATTCTTGTTCTTTATGTTGATGATCTTATGCTCACTGGTAGTGATCCCAACCTTATTAACCATGTGAAGTCCAGCCTTAAAAAGAAGTTTAAAATGACAGACTTAGGACATTTACATTATTTTCTCGGTCTTCAAGTCTGGCAGTCCAAGGAAGGTATTTTCCTCTCCCAATCCAAGTATGCCTGTGATCTTCTACGCTTTTTTCACATGGAAGATTGTAAGCCAGCTCCTTCTCCCTTTCAGTCTGGAGTCAAACTTTCAGTAACTTGTACTTCCCCTGAAGTTGATGCTACCTTATACCGTCAACTTGTAGGAAAACTTTTGTATCTAACCCATACTCGTCCTGACATTTCCTTTGTTGTTGGTCTTGTTGCTCGGTTTATGCAACCCCCACGTGAAAGTCATTGGAAAGCAGCTAAAAGAATACTTTGTTATGTTCGAGGTACAGTTCATTTTGGCATTCATTACAGTGTCGAAGCATCTCCTCTATTGGTTGGTTTCACTGATTCCGATTGGGCTGGTGACCTTGATGATCGGAAGTCTACTGCCGATTATGTGTTCACTCTTGGTTCAGGACCTATTACATGGGCTTGCAAGAAACAAGCTGCCATTTCTCTTTCTTCAGCAGAAGCAGAGTATCGTGGTGCCGTAGAAGCTAGTAAGAAAGCCTTGTGGCTTCGTCAGATCCTATCAGAGTTTCGCTTTCAGCAGCAGCATCCGACTACACTTTGGTGTGATAATCAAAGTGCCATTCAGCTTTGCAAAGATCCAGTTCAGCATCAGCGCCGCAAACACATTGAACTACACATGCACTTCATCAGAAAGCTCATTCATGACCATGTTCTTGAAGTGCAATATTGTTCAACAGATGATCAGGTTGCAGACATCTTCACAAAGGCTCTCACAGAGCGAAGTTCACTAAACTTCGATATATGCTTGGAGTTCAGGAAGTTGTCAGTAAGGGGGGATAGGCTCTAGTGCCTCCTTCCTTCTCCTATTGTGTCATATTTGTAAATCCTTCAATTCTATCCCAATTTGTTCTTAAGGGGGATGTTAGGATATTCCGACATGTAGGAATAGTTAAGTATAACTTGGTCTAGTATAGAGTTAGGTAAAGTGTGTTTCTTTAACATGTACATTTGTAACTTACAATCCGACGGTCACGATATGTAGTGATCTAACGGTTCATTCTCTCCTCGGTATTACCGACACTTGATCCGTGGCTTCACACCCGATTGGTCCATGAATTCTATTTAAAGCCCATGGAGGGTCATTTGTAGGTTCACCGTGCATGAGAGAAGCTTATGTAAATTTTCATTCTTTTATTAATAAATCGCCTGCAGTAGCCACGTTGGCACAGGCCGTGGACTATTTCCCTCTCTGAGGGTTTTAACCACGTCAAAATACTGGTGTATTGATCTGTGATCTGTTTGTGAGCGGTGTCCTTTTGGTGTTCTGTTTGAGGAACTTACCCTGTATATTCCTACATTTGTGAAGGAAAAAGTTTAGAGAGATGCCATGGTCGAGAAATATAAGTTCATCATGAAAAACGATGTATGGTAGTTAGTTATGATACCTCAACGGAATACTATTATGACCTCCAAATGGTTATACAAAATCAAACATGTAGTTGATGGTAGCATTGAGAAGTTCAAGGCGAGATTCATGGCTAGAGGATTATCCAAGAAAGAGGGGGAATATTGTGATGAGATATTTTCACTTGTTGCTCGATACACTACCATCTAGTCCATCATTTCTCTTGTTGCTAACCAGGGTTGAAGACTTTATCAGATGGATCTAAAGGCAACCTTTATTCATGGAATAATTAAGAGGTGTACGTGGAACAATTGCAAGGCTTTGAAGAACATGGCAGGGAAGCACATGTTTGCAGATTAAATAAAATCCATCTATGATTTAAAGCAAGCCAGGGCATGGTATGCTTGAATCAATGGATACCTAATGAAGTTGGGATTCACCAGAAGCAATGTTAATTTGAACCTCTACTTCAAAGTTGTCCAAGGTGTGCCTTTAATGTTGGTTTTATGTGTTGATGACTTATTATTGATAGGAGCATAGTGTCTGATCATCTAGTGTAAGAGGGAGCTTGCCTCTGAATTTGAGGCTTGATTCACTATTTCCTGGGACTAGAGGTGTGGTAGAGACATTGTGAGATTCTCCTTGTGGATTGAAAATGTATGGCCACACTGATGGAGGAAAACTTTAAGAAGTTATGGGTGATATTGCAAAACTAGATCTAGTGGATCCTTCTTTGTACTGGTAGTTGATTGGGGCTCTGATGTTTCTTGTAAATAGAAGAACATACATATGTTTTGTTGTTAACACCTTGAGCCAGTTCATGGTGGAACCTTTGCATGCTCATTGGGTGGTCGAAAAATATGTGTTGAGATATCAACATGGGACAATTAACTATGGACTGAGGTATACCCTCCAACGATGAGTTGATAATGCATGGATATGCAGTTGTAGATTAGGTTGGGAGTGTTATTGATAGGAAGAGCACATATAGGTGTTTTTTTAGCTCAGGATCTTTCATGATTTCTTGGATGAGAAGGAAGCGAAATATTTCACTCTTAGTATAGCAGAGGCAAAGTGCATTGCAACTAGTATGGCTAGTTTTGAGGCAATGTGGTTGTGGAAGCTCTTTGCATAGTTTTTTGAGTAGGTTATTGTAGGTTTTAACCCCATACAAAAATTACCTACATACGAATTCTAACAACAGAAAATAAACAATGCAAGAGCATAACACATAAAACACATATACATAGAGATTTTCCCCTGAATCCCAAAACCAGGACTACCAACTTGATTTTTCATTATATTCCTTTCATTGTTACAATACATATTTATACATGTTGAAGCATCCCATACCATGGACCGAAAACCATCGTGTCCAAAACCATGTGCAAAAACCATGCACAAAACCATAGGTAGGTCTGCCCAACCTAATATAAGGTCCAAAAAAAATTCCTCAAGGTGCTGCCCCGGACCCCGTAGAGGGGCGCTAACCGCCCCCCTCAAACCCCCCGTACAAGGGGGGCTTTTGGCCCCCCTATGACACCACCCCCCCCCCCCCACTGCGCAGTCGGCACAACGAAGGGGGGGCTCTACCCTCCCTTATACTACATGGGCTAGACGTGGAAAGAATATAACACAACCAAACATTCAAGCGGGATCAAACTTTCAGATAAGCTAGTATTCCATGAAAGTTTGAAGCACATCGAGATTAAGTACCACTTTATCAAAGATACGGTACAATGAGGAGAAGTGATGCTCCAACACATCTCAACTAATGAGCAGATTGTAGACATTCTCACCAAGTTGTTGCTGAAAGAAAAGTTCATATTCTTCATAGATTAGCTTGGAGTGCAGGAGAATGTATCCCTCCCCATAGGGAACATTGTTGATCAAGAACAGTGAGCTATGCTCAGAGCCCTAATATTTTGACTAGCCATGGACTTGGTGAGCGACAGAGAGCAAGAGAGCTCATGGGTGTGATGGAACTTTATAAATCCAAGGACTTGGCAAAGTACATGCCCCATTTTGCATCCCATGCAAAATTTAACCTTATAAAGGGGTCGTGGACTCAGTGAATCTTGTTGGATTTCCTCCCATATTGGCCACATGGGAGAGGAGACTTAGGTGTGTGTGATCTTTACCAAGGATAGATGCACCTCCCATGGACTTGGTTGTGGTAAATTGATCTCCCCTAAGTATTGGATGTAGGTGTTCTACCACTTGATTATTAAGGATCAAGTTGGGTGAGGGTCAGCCAGTGGACGTAGGGTGTGTGATCTTTACCACAGTCAAACATGACTACCATGGACGTGTTTGTTGTAAATTGTTCTCGCTTATTGTTGTGTGGATCATTCTTCTTCTTCTATGGATCAATTCTTTAATTTTTCATCTAAGATGAGATGAGATGGGATGAGCTTATCTTATGTTAAGACATGTACATTTGAGATGAGACTTATGATGTAGCCAAAAATTCCTCTCAATATGAGAGGGAGTGTTGAAATTGATAGCTACATGATGAATTTTCCCAAGGAGAAACCTAGCTACCCTAAGGAGAAACCACTCTTCTTAAAAATAATTTTCAAAATGGTCAATGGAAAATTGCTTCTTTATGTTTAACAAGTCGACCCCACCTAAGAATATTACCCCTCCTCAACCACATATAAATAGGAATTCATTGACCTCACTTGGAGACACATCCATCACATTACACATCATGTCAAACGGTTCAATTTGTTCACTTGTGCGAAGGAGGAGAGAGAATATTTTGTTGACTAGTGTTGACTTTATGTTTTGGGATACTTTGACCAGCATTGACTTGGGAATTTTGACTCTGTTTTTTTGATGTGATGATGATGTCCAAATGATCTCCAACATAAGATATATTTATATCTGATTTGAGGAGGAGTAATTTCCTTAGGTGGGGCCGACTTGTAAAAAATAAAGAAGTAATTTTCCTTTGACCATTTTGAAAATTATTTTGAATAAGAGTGGTTCCTCCTTGGGGTAGTTGGGATTCTCCTTGGAAAAATTCATCTTGTAGCTGCCAATTTTAATAGAATCAAGAGATCTAACCACACCATCATTGTGAGATCCTAGCTTCAATTTGACTAAATCATTATTTTATCTTCATGAATCTAGAAAGGTATCATTAAGAACCCCTAATTATGAGTAAATTAGATGAAGTTGTTGAACTTTGAAGATATCTTACTCTTCAGTGTGCACTCTAGAGAGTGATACATCCTTGAAAATTGGTGGTTAAGACTTTAAGAACCATTCCAACATCAATTGATCAAGAATTTTCATCATTATCATTCACTTTCTCCTTTTCCATTCTTAAATATGGTCAGATATATGAGTAGAATTATCCTGTTTAAAGTTAGCTAGGAGCTTATTCTAGGTATCATATCTCATAGGAAGTTTGAAATGGTTCAAAAATACTATGGAAAAATCATTAAAGGTCAAGAAAAAAATCCTCTTGAGTTCAATATACCACTGGTATCATTCCAAGTCAAGTTATATTGAAAAATTCTCAACCTAATCTAATCATCAATCAATGAGTTTGTGGGGACTGAGGAACAAATCCAATCTTATCTACCAAGTTATTCACCATGTTTTGAAAGGTGTAAAATTCAAAGTTTCCGAAAAAGGAAGGTGCGATTAAGATTCTAGATTCCAAGGCCCAAGAGAAGTACCTCTTAGTGGCCCAAAACTAGGAAACCAATAGCTTGGGCTTTGAATAGACCTAGGTTTCTAGGGGTTATTTATATAATTACTCAGGTTCAAATCAAAAGGTTGATTCCCAAGACCAAAGGAAGGGAAACCTCCACTAATGGGATTCCTGAAATACTGAGAGGAGTTTCCCCTTGTTGATAATCCATAAGGAGGAGGAACCCCTTAGAGAGGGATCCATAAACCAATGATAGATACAGACCCTATCAACATCCCAGAGGAGGGGATAACATTACTCCCTTGTTTGGTAAAAAATTAAGATGGGATGCTACCCATCAACCCACTATAAGGTAGAAATATTCCACCCATTTTCCCTACAAATCCTTGAAAAATATTTTCCCCCATAGGGAAACCAGGAAATGAGAAATGTCTACTTCCTAGTGATAGATTTGAAGGAGTAACATGTCCTCCACTAAATCAGAAATCATGTAAAGGAGTCGTGGTTCTTTCCATTTAAGACATGATAGAGGGAAGACGGTGACGAAAGAAGATGAGATTGTAGGAATCTTTATTGATAGAATCCCAAAAGTGAGTGCACCAGCATAAGGAGTAGAAGGTTTGGTTCCCCCACTCATGTCAGGAGTGGATGAAGACCCAAAAAGTGCAAAAATAAGAATATACATAGAGACAATGGACAAAGAGCGGGAGACTCCCCCTTCACTAGTAGTAGATAACAAGGTGTGGAAACTCCCATTTCTAATAGCAGTGATTGTGCTACTTACATTGGACATCATGAAAAGAGTGAACGGAGTAGAATACTGAACAAAAGCTCCAATAAAGGAAACAACCAATGGATGGTCCCCAGGTAAGGGATTAATGTTGAGATCAATAGTATTTCAGATATCCTCAACCTCAACATGATCTAAGCAACCTTGTGAACCTAATGGAAATAGACTTTGAACATGTACATGACCACTAAGACCACAAAGAAACCCTTTAGCTTCAAGTTCCTCCTCTAATAGTGATCCTCCCAACATAAGTGCACTTCCTCTATGTAGAGTCTAATTGGTTTTAGTGAACCAGTATCACCTATCCTATGCCTTTAAGGTGAGGGCTTCATACTCTCAAGAGAAAGTTTGCATAGCCTTCCTGATTAACGGTTGAATACCTTAGCCACTATGAAATATAAAATAAAAAAGACTCAAAATATCCTAAGGAAATATAGGATCATAGAGAACTCAACTAAAAACTCCTAGAGAAACAACCAAGCAAAAAACTCTTAAGTATTTTTACTTTGGCTGATAGGACCAGACACCAAAATACAAAAGAGTGGAGATAAGGACTTCTAGAGGCAAGCTTGGGATGGTGAGGGCCCAAGTCCTACCAATGAAGGTATGAGAAGAAATTACCCTACCCTCATAATGTATCATTTGTCATTGCAAGTACCCTTTCTTCATAGGGCACCTTCCATGAGCATTATAGCAGTGGTACAATGTCTGCCTCAAGTACCATAGATATTTCTCACTGCAATCACCTAGATGGTGCCTAGGAAATGCAAGTTTCCATCTCATAATAAGGAGTTGAGGGGGGTATTCATGGGTAGTTATTTAGATAATAACGAGATGGGTATCCATTTCCTTGTCCTCACATAGCCTATTCCTTAACACTTGTGTTAAAGGAGCTTCCTCGACAACCTATATGACATTGGACTTGAAATTCATTAATCAAGTTCTATGTTTGGTTTGAGTGTCCTTGGGGAGCTTTCTCTCCACACCTATTCCAAGGCTAGTTTATTTGGAAAGATAGAAAAATTTATTATATTTTAACTAGGAATTGTTTTTATTTGGTTGTTACTACCCTAGGATAAGGAAAGTGCAACTAGCGATGTTTTAGACTCAAAAAAATAAATTAAAGTAAGAAAATCCTAACTATATGTGTGCATTAGTTTTCCTTCTCCAACGAAAACCTTGATTCTCTTCAACAAATACAACTTCAAAAAAAGTTAATGCAAGTTTTACAAACTATAATGCAAGTTTCAAACCTACAATGCAACTTTCTCAAACTACAATGCAATTTTCAAAACCTGCAATAAAACTTTTCAAACTACAATGAAAGTTTTTTTTCCTTTTCATTTTGGATGCAAGACAAAAATAACCTTTATTAGGTTTCAAAATCAACAAAAAAAATCCACACAAATCAACTTTCCCTAGATGAAACTAAAATAGAATGATGATGTAAAACAATGCAAAAAATATAACAAAGATGTTACAATTGCAACAATAGTGCAACAAGTTCAACCAAGATGCAATAAGTGTAAAAAATTTGGTGAATGAAATGAAATTGAACAAAATCCAATGACCAATTGAAAACAAATGCCAAAAAGTACAAACACTTTAACTAAATAAACCCTAAATGCTCAACAAGATATGCAAAAGTACAAACGTGTTTTCAGTGCAATAATATGCAAATGCTATATAAGATTTTTTTTTTTTTTTTTTTTTTTTTTTTTTTTTTTTTTAATTCAAATTTATTGAACTAAATTTTAAAAAGTAGAAAAAAAAATTATCAATAGCAAGCAAAAACAGATTTTCAATTTTTCAATTTATAATGAAAACAAGAAGAAAGAAAACTCAAAATTACAAGTTAAACAACCACATATGGTAAGTAAGGGAGAATATGCAAAATCTCACCAACATATTATTCCACTGAAAACAAATGCACAGATGACCATGAACACAGCCAAAACCACCAATAGTCAATTAAGAAAATTTGCTAAAAAAGTAGAACCCTAAGGACAACTACAAGCCCAAACCCTAGGTTGATCACAAAGCAACTTGTACAAAAGAAGGAAAAGGACCAAAAAGTAGGCTTTATGGAACATAAAACAATAAACTTAGAAAAATACTCAATCAAAAGCAAGAATTTATGAGGAATCCCTTGAAAAAACTAGAAAGTGACTAATTTCTTCACCTTCATGAGGGATACATGATTGTTGTTGAAGCAAAGAGTGTACACACATGACTAATCCTGAAATAAAGCACATATATATGCAACTATTTATAAAGGATGTAGTATATAACTACTTTAAAAGGGAAAAAAATAAAAAGATAAATTATGGATCTGAAAGATCAGGTTAGGCCAAAGGCTAAAGAAAATTGTAGACGATTCAAATATCAAAAAGAAAACTTCAGGAAAGCCATAACATTGTCAAACAACCTTAGGAGAGAAACTATGAGTTTCTCCCCAATGGATTTGTCAATTATATTAAGGGAAATATTCCCCTAAGGTTAGGGTTGAGAACCTTATTAGAACAGACAATTGATATTCAAGAAACTAACACAAAATCTCATGTTAAAAAGGCAATTAACAATATACTAGATAAGAGATTGTTGTAGCTACTACAAATCCCCCTTCAAAATTTTGCCTATGCCTTGATTTTGGAGCCTACCTTCTATTTATAAGAACCTATTCCCATTGTCATCAAGTATTCCCTGTGATTATGAAGACTCATCTATGCATGCAGAGCTTGTGATGATTTGATTAGGTTGTCTTGATCATGACTAAGATTTATCAATGATAACTAAACAATTTCTAACACAAGACATATCTTTCCCTGATCTTGCACTTATTGTCGACATTCCCTCTAGAACTGCACAATCCATTGTCACTAGAAATTGTGTTGTTCTTTAAGGATCAAAACTGTGCAATTCTTGAAGACAAGTAGCCATTCAGCATAGAAACTGTGGTGGCCCTCTCACACAATCAGAAATTGTGCAATTCATTAAGACAGTGAATTGCGCAATCTCTTGTTGTTGGGAATTGTGCAATCCCTTCTGCTAGTGTGAATGTGCAATTTCCTAGAATAATCTAAGTGCTCATCCCTAGATAATAGGGAGCTCATAATTAATGTTTGACAAGTGGCATCAAGTTGTTTTTTTATTTATTTTTTATCTTAAGACAAGTGTCACTTTTTCCTTGATTTTAGGCATGCTCATCATAAACCCTAACTTGACCCAATAGGGGCTAGATCTATATAATAGACACTTGTAGATCTGATTTTCACATTCAACATTGGACCTCTAGCCTTCCCAATGAGATCAAGGAGATTTCAACTTAGTTTGGAGTGATTTTCCGGGTAAATTTTCAATGTGTCGCTTTTTGTAGCTTTTGTCTCTTTTGCTTTTACGAATGTTGTTTTGCCCATTTATTTTCATAGTAGTGGGAAGTTTAATTGTTGTTAGCTTGTACAAGTGTTGTTTTAGTCCATCATTCACTTTTTACAAGTGTCACATCAACTTCTTGCTTTTTTTCCTACAAGCAGTTGTCGTTGTTGGGTCATTTTGTGCATGTATGTTTTTTCTTTTACATGATCATTTATGGCACATGTTATTCACTTATCTAACTTACGTTGAGGTTGATATATATGTATTTCTACCCCGATATTCAAATAGTTAAGTTTAGTCTCTCTTTCTCGGGTAGATCTATGCAATCTTGAGTAACTTATTCTCCTTCCAACTGCACATTTCTCAAGTTCAAGGCTCAATCCTTGCCCTTGGCCTTTGAGACTATGTAGTACGAAGTCACTTGATTTCCCAGTTATGCGTTTCACAATACCAGGCCTCAATCCTTAGCCTTGGCCACTGAGACTGCACATCTCTTCCCTAAGTCTTCCCAAATTAGATTTTGCATTTCACAGTCTCTAGCCTCTAGCTCCACCATTTCCTGCTAAGATTTTGCAGTGTGTAGTTCAAGATCCCAGCCTGCCTCCCTAAACCCAGAAACTATGCAATCATTCTCTCAAGTGAGTGTGTTGTTTCTTTGATCTTGATGAATGAACTAATCTTCTTGATCTAATTTATTTTTTTTCCATGAGTGCATCTTATGATACAGGTACTGCAAGTTTTGAGCTCATCTCTCTTTCATCATTTGTCATCATCATGCCTCCAAAGAGATTAGCCTCAAAAGACACTACAAAGAGTATCATCGGTGAAGTAGTTGAGAGTACTCCAGTTACCATCCCTATTTTGTCTATCACTCAACTCCTCATTGAAAAGGATTCATATATCACATGGCATATTGTTAAGGATGCATTCACAGCTATCAGTTTCAAAGTAGATCTGGAGGACATATGGGTATACATAAATGTCCAGAAATAAGGCTTTCATAAAGCTTCATGCAAGTTACCAGTCTTCCCTTGTGCAGATATCATCAAGTGGATCCTGCCGCACATAGATAAAATTTGCATGACCCTCAGCAATGTCAATGGATAGTGTCTTGCTTCATATTTGGCCCATGATATTCATCTCATGTATCATTTTCCCAAGATGAAAGCATACATGGATTCTCATTTTTATGCAGTCACCAGTTATTTGAGCACTAAGAATGTTATCAAAACTTGGGTGAAATAATCATCTAAGTTTCGCCAGACACTCAGTAACGCATACAAGACTAAATCTCTCAAAAAGGTGTTTCAGTACCTGATTGTATTATGATGCTGTATATATGGTCATAAGAGTACTGAAACCTTTCCTGAAGGTTCGGTTTATATTTTGCATCAAATTGTCAATGCGGGAAAGGTATTCAACTAGTCATATATGTTGGCTCAAAAGCTTATGATCCATGTGACTAATGCAAAGAATTATCCTAAGGGAAAACAAGCCAGATTATATATGTCTACATACTTGTTAGATGGTATATGTGCTCAGAATTATTTCCCTGGTATGAGTTGGACTTGGACACCAAAAGAGTATGTTGTTCATATTTATTGTAATTTTCTTTCAAAGTGAAATTATAGAGAAGTCATGGAGAAGATGGTTGATCACTTCCTCATAGTATTGTACCAAATGATCTTTAGGGAAGAGCCACCATGAATGTCCCGTGAGGCTATGGATGCAATAGCAGAACTTGTCAATTGGTTTGCCTAACTTAATGGCACTTACCTTAGGGTGTTCGGTTTTCATAAGTCATCACATATGTTTATGAAGTATGCAACTGATAAATTAGTCATCCAATAGATTGTTTGCCATCTTTCCATAAGCTTATAAACAGTATTTCAAAGGAAAAAGAAATCACCTTGGCCCACTTTTCCTTTGCAGGTGGGATCATACGAAATGAAGAAATGAAGGTTGCAAAAACTAAAGGTAATGAGTTGGACAACTTCAAGTTTGGCAATATGGATTATCACTCGTATGAGGCTAGAAGTGTTTGCAAGAATCATTGTGACAAGATACATTTCAATTGGCCAAGTGGAAGCTATTATAGACCAGAAGAGGAAAATATTAAAAATTTTTATAATGCCTCTAGGCCTCGCGCACCAATCAGTCAAGCAGGTCCATCGCATGTGACTCCAAAACAAGAATTTACTCCAGAAGTAGGGAAATAAAAGAAGCACAACCTAGTGAGCATAAAGTATAAAAGCAATGTTGCACATAGTCCAACAGAGGAGCAAAGTTGAAGTCAAATCAGATCCATCTATTTTGAAAGAAGCTACGACAACGGGAGAAAGAGGAAATAGAAGAGGGAAGAGGAAGAGCTAAGATAAAAGGAAGAATAGGAGAAGAAAGAATAAGAGTAAAGTCATATGCAAGAAGAAGAAATGAGGAGAAAATAATAATAAGAAATAATGTTGAAGTAAGTCGAAGAAGACGAGAAAAATCAGCTGCAAGAAGAATAAAGCAAACAACAACAGGATAAAGAACTTTCCTAGGTTATTAAAGACTTGATAGTTATTAAATAAATGGAGTTAGAGTCAGAATAGCAGAATTAGAATGTTGATCTCATGCCTTGTACAGAACAAATCATCACTTAGTCTCCCCCTCCTCCTACAGAAGGGAAATCTCCATACAATGAAGAGGAAATTGCTCCTCTTAATGACATTCCGGTCATGGATATTTTTAGCTTAACACACAATGAGATTCACAAGAAAATTATGCAAGAAAGAAAGAATAATTTGCCAAACAACCTCACACATCCTACTTTCATCAAGGATAAGGTGATTGTAACGAACACTAGAAAGAATCTTGAAGCTACTGTCGCAACCAACTTGGCCTTTGCAAGAGCTTTTAAGGAAAAGATATAATATTTGATGGTTGAGAATAGACAAATGGCGAAGAAATTGGAAGCTACGAGACAATAGATAGAACAACTCTAGGCAGAGGTTCAGAAGACAGCTCCCACATAGGTGTACTTAAAAGTGCTTTGGGAAGCTATATTTAGTGAAGTACTAGCATTGGGAGAAACTATAAGAAACTTCTATAAGGAGTTGGTCACATTTCACAAAGCGGTTTTCCCCTTGCATGACATGTAGCATAATCAAGGTAGAATGCAAAATCTCTTCACGCAGTTATCACTGCAATGCATGAATGGGGAATGAAGTATAGAGGTGCACTACCTAAGTTGGTTAATGAAACAAGACAACAATATGAGTTGGAAAAATTTGAAGTTTGGATGCTTATACAAAGAAACAAACAACTCAACACTTTCATATCCAACATCTTGTCCTCTTATGCATAGTTGTACAAAAGTGGATTCTATGGTGAAATATCATAAAATCTCTTCAATCGAGAAATTCTCAAAAGAAAAGGGCAGAAATGCAAACAGATAGGAAGTCTCAAAATACTTAGACCAGTTGAGGCAAATTTCTACCAAGGAGGACCTGAAAATCAACATACATAACATGCATAATTATATTGGTGGCCCTGCCAAGATCAACACTATGTTGTTCTTACTGAAGAAGAAAACACAAACTAGCTCCAAAACTGTATACCTAGATGCAATAGAGGCTAGAGTTTGCTTTCAGCCTAATCCCATTGTGAAGTTTGAGGTGATCATTGCACAATACAAATCTTGGCATTGCTATGTGACTAAATATCTTGAAGTTGAAGATACTGAGCTAGAGTTTCCTCAAACTCAAGCTTGATATGTTATTTTGTCTTATTAGGCATGTTTTATTAGGATCTACCCATTTTTTTCTCATATGGGTGCTTGTAATATTGTAATTGAAATAAATATGTATGTGGAAGTCCAAGGGTTGATTGTGGAATATGAAAGGTCAGTAGTTAGAAAATGACAAAAGAAGTCAAAGAGTCATGAGGGGAGTCCAAAGGTCACAAAGGGAGATGGATGGTCATCTCATATATTATAAATACACCCTCATAACTCATGTAAAGGGCTTGGAATCGAAAGCTTGAGAGCTTTGTTTGGAGGCTTGGCTTCTCCTGTTTAGGATATGAGGATTATATTTCTTTGGAGAAGAAAGTGTAAGCTTCATGTTCCACTATTGGGGCTAGTGTCTTGTCAATTGTAATTGTATCTCTGGAACTTTCACTTTTAATAAAAGCTTAGAGTCGGCACGCCTTCATGCATATGTCATGGATGTAGTAAGAATATTCTTGTTATGTTTTCGATATGTGTTATCTCATTTACGCTAATGATTTTGAACTAATTCATTTTCTTTAGTGTGAACCTTATCAAATTTGTGTTGTTATTTTATTTCGATCATTGTTATCTTGTGAACTATTTTGTAGGTTAAATAATGGTTTTTGTAGGTTAAATAATGGTTATCTTTTATTGCTCGTCCATCTCTTTTAAATTAAGTATTATTACATGCTTCTAACGGACTCACTTTTTCTCTCTTTGATGTGAGGGAACTTCTCATGCATTATACTTGACACACAAAGTTCATACACTTATTTCCACCAAAGTCATGTATATATCATTCTCTATGTTTATCACAGCCAAGGCGCTTTATTAAAACCCACCACTTCGACAAACATTTTTCTTTTGGTTGGGTCTCCTACTCCAAAAAGTTTGGGTTCTAATTTGGACTTCTCATCGAGGGGACCCCCTCCCATGTTGGCAGCTTCCAGAACCGTCAACAATTTTTTGGATCCAGAAGGAGGGTTAGATGACAAGTTGAGCTCGCGAAGTCTATTTAAACCTTTCTTATCTTTCAATGGCTTCTTCCTAAATCTTAACTCCAACATTTTTTTCCAGTGTTTCCAATATGAAAGTGCCCTCGAGGATAATTCATGACTTGTCAAACCTAAAATTTGATGGCAAGGGTGGAACAACCATTCTTGTGCATACCTCCCATTTTCTTGAATTTTTCACCTATCATGAAATTGATTGTGAGGATAATTATTGAAATTTGTTCATCCTTACATTCGAAGCGCATGTTAAACAATGGTGTTATACATTTCCAATCGCATCCATTCACTCTTTTGAACATCTTGTCAAGGATATTCATCATTCCTTTGACAGGTATGATTATGAAAGTGTTTATAAGAAAATCCTTCATCTCAGAAAACAACCCAATGAATCTCTTGAAGGTTTTCACGATCGTTTCATTCACTTATGTTATGAATTTTCTGAGCATGATATTGATTGTAATTTTATGAAAGAGAAATTCGAGTATCTTGTTCAGATTTATTTTAATTTTTCTGGATATGAATATTTTGAAAGTCTACCAACATTTCTTGGTTATGGAGCTCTCAAATATGTGGAAGAATAAGTTGTTGTTCCATGTAACTCTTCATATCCTTCTCATTCTCTGTTAAATCAAACAGCTCCATGCACACAATTTGATGTTGGAGAACTTGAAATTCAAGCTATTGATCGACTACCATCTTCTCCTACCCCACATATTCCAAATTTTAATACAATTTTCAATTTTGAATATGATCTAATCAGTGATATTCTTTCCTCTCATTCTCCATTGGTTATTTCCTTTAATCCTCCTGATTTTGAATTGTCACATCAACCTGTTATAACTACTTCTTTTGACTCTCAACATGATCAAGCTCAATATGGAGTCAGTGATGACCAAGAAACTTGCAATATCTTTCATAATGACTATGTGTGGGATTATGATTTTGAACAAGTATCTGGGCTGAAGGATGATTTTTCTTCACATCTTTCAAATTCTCCGTCACCTCTCACCTATTATGTTGACATTTTCCATGATCCTGTCGCAACTGTCACTTATTTCGATAATTCAGCCTTTGAGAATGTCAATTCTGAGCGTATTCAAGAATGGTGGAATGTTAATTTTACATCAAATAAAGGTGAGGAAAAATCTTCTCTGCATAATATATCTCATCCTTTATTTTCTCAATATATAGAAATAGAGAATGAAATTTATAGTTTCCAATCAACCCCTCCCTTTGATTCATCAGATCATGATGTAGGTTTTAACCCCGTATAGAAATTACTTACATACGAATTCTAAAACATAGAAAATAAACAATGAGAGAGCATATTAACAGATGAAACACATATACACAGATATTTTCCCCTGGATCCCAAAATCAGGACTACCATCTCGATTTTTCATTACGTTCCTTTCAATGTTACAATACATATTTATACATGCCGAAGCATCCAATGCTATGGAGCGAAAGCCATCGCATCCAAAACAATGTGCGAAAATCATGCACAAAACCATAGGTAGGTCCGCCCAACCTAACATAGGTTCCAAAACCAAAATTTTCTGGGGCATTGCCCCGGACCCCATAGAGTGGGGTTACTTGCACCCCTCAAACCCCCTTGTGACTCCCCCCACTACGCAATCGGCACAACGAAGGAGGGGCTCTGCCCCCTAGTTAAATATGTGGGGTAGTCATGGAAAGAATATAACACAACCCAAAATTCTCCAACTTGTTGTTTTCTTTCCACAGGGGGCCACAACAAAGCTTAGTCATTTATCCAGACCTGCAATGCCCATTGTTTCTCTACACCAAGAGACCTTCTCAGAGCTCACATATTTTGTCAATGCATCTGCAGTATTCTTCAAAGTGTCCACCTTTACCAGCAACACCTTTTTGTCTTCTATCATATTGCTCACAAAGTGATATTCTTATTATTTGATTCCTGGATATTCTTATTTCTAGGAAGAAGGACGGCTCTCTCTCCCACGCAGTGTTCCGTAAGAAGACGCACACAGAGCAGTATCTTCACGCTGATTCCCATCATTTCCCTGCTCAGAAGATGGGTGTTCTTAACACCTTGGCTACGCGTGCCCTTAGGATTTCAGATAATGAAAGCCTGGATAGAGAGAGAACCCACCTCCTTGATGTCTTTGTGGATAACGGATATAGTAGGAACCTTGGTCGGAAGGCTTTCCTTACAGCTTCCAAAAATGCGTTCAAAAAGAAAGAGCCTAAGGAGCGCCATCCAGGTGTCCATCTACCTTATATCCAAGGGACCACTGATAGGATTGCTCGGATCCTTAGAAAGTTTGATATTCCCTCAACCTTCAGGCCCCTCAAAACCATTCGTAATTCCCTTTGGTCGGTGAAGGATCCTGTTAACCCCAAAGACATGAAGGGAGTTTATTTGATTCCTTGCTCTTGTGGGACACCCTATATAGGGGAAACAGGGCGCTTCATCCACCAAAGAATTTGCGAACATGCAGCGGACCTGAGGCATGGAAGAACAAAGTCCTCAGCTTTAGCTGAGCATGCAGACAAGACTAAGCATCATGTCTGCATAGAGGAGGCCAAAGTCATTGCGAGGGTAGATCGATTCCATCATCGCAAGTTAAGGGAAGCCATTGAAATTGAGCATAGACCCATCAATCTCAATAGAGATGATGGGTGGAAGGTAAGTAGAAGTTGGATCCCTGCCCTGTCGTCTTAGGGTTTCTTCCTCCCCCCCCCACCCCTTTGGTCATCCTAGGTGCTTTCTTTGTGGGTGTTAAGTTTAGTCATTTCGAGTATATATATCGTTGGCATCGTTGTGTTCTTCTCTATTTTTTGGATTCCTCAAGTTTCTGTTTAGGTCTATTATCGTTTTAGGTATTAATCTAAATTATTTTTATGTAGACTTTATCACTGATAAAGGTCCTTTTCCGGTTTTAGTAATTTATTATTTTATTCCTTAGGTTAGTATGATTAGTATATCTAAATTATGATGTATTATTAGATCTAGTCTTATTTCTATTTATTTGAAAACTAAGTGGCATAATGATAGCTTATATAGATAGATAGTATATCTTGAATCAAATTAAATTTTAATAATTTTTAAATAAAACATATATAATAATAGCTTAAGTAGAATATAGAATTACTTATATAACTTAAATTATTCATTCTAAAGAAGTATTTCAAGCAATAATAATTTATAAGTAACTTTTAAATAACCATTATTATTATGTTATTTAAACAAATAAATCTTTTTTTTGATAATATTCATTTTTATTCCTAATTTCTCTTATCTCTAGAAATATAATAATATTATCTAAGTATTATAAATAATAATAGGATTAGATTTATTAATATATACAACTTAAATTATTAATTCATAAATATTAATTAAATAGTAAAATTTTTTAAATAACCATTAATTTATTTAAACAAATAAATAATATCCGCTCCTGTAATTAAAATATTATATTATTAACTTAAAAATAATAATTAGATTAAATTTATTAATATAATTATAGCCTAGGTCCTAGAGTCAAATATAGCTGTTATGTAGCCGTTGGAGTCTCTGCTCAATCTATTTAACTTGCTAGGCC
>APFE030983808.1:53792-78735 GCA_000404065.3 Pinus taeda
AATCAACCATGCCTCATGATCTACATGTGTACTTGAAGAAGCCAAGTACACATCCCCACCTTCATCTAAGGTAGTTTTTGTCTCTGCAGAAGGAGCATCATCATATCCCTTTCCTTTGTTAGGAGCTTTAGATTTATATTCCCTTTTGTAGTTCCCTTCCTTTCCACATTTCCAGCACACCACCTTTACAGGTTTTCCTAGAGATTTAGATCTCCCACTCGATGACTTATTTTTGTTTCTATTCTAGGACTGTCCTCATACAGACAAAGCATCACAATTTTGGCTCTCCATATTTTTCCATCTCATCTCCTCCGTCAGCAAGGATGAGACTATTTCATCAAACTACAAGGCAGTTGCATTGCTACCTATTGCAATAACCAGAATATACCACGAATCTGGTAGAGAACACAACAAATTAATGCACTTATCTTCATCTGAAATTTTGATATCAATAGACGATAACTGACTTACCATAGTATTAAACACATTCAGATGCTCTGTCACCAAGTCTCCATCTTTCATCCTCAGGTTATACAACTTTTTCCACAAGAATAGTTTATTCACCAGAGACTTAGATTGGTATAAATTCCCTAACTTGTCGCACAAAGCCTTCACCATAGCTTCCCCTGATATATTCAACAATAATGAATCTGAGACACACAATCATATTGTGCTCTTTGCCTTCCGATCCAACTTCTTCCATTCTTCATCGATCACTCCTGTTGGTTTAGTACCCGAATCTACTGTGATCCACTGATATTTATCCACCAACAGATCCTCCATCTTGAGTTTCCACAACTCAAAACTCTGACCATTTAATTTCTCGATCTCTATCTTTCCATTGCTCACCATCTTCTTTTACCACTAGAATTGATCTCCCACTGAACAGGGTCTACCACAAGCCCGAGCAAAACCCCTCAGCAACAAAGGCATCCCCTTGAAGCCAAAACAGATCTGATACCAAATGTACGTTTTAACCCCATACAGAAATTACCTGCATACGAATTCTAAAACACAAAAAATAAATAATGCGAGAGCATAACACATAAAACACATATACACAAATATTTTCCCCTGGATCCTAAAATCGGGACTACCAGCTTGATTTTTCATTATGTTCCTTTCAATGTTACAATACATATTTATACATGTTGAAGCATCCAATACCATGGAGCGAAAACCATCGCGTCCAAAACCATGTGAGAAAATCATGCACAAAAACATAGGTAGGTCCACCCAACCTAACATAGGGTCCAAAACCAAAAATTTTCGGGGCGCTGCCCTGAACCCCATAGAGTGGGGTTACCTGTACCCCTCAAACCCTTGTGACTCCCCTCACTACACAACCAGTGCAACGAAGGGGGGGCTCCGCCCCCCTCCTAATCCCCTAGTTAACTATGTGGGGTAGTCGTGGAAACAATGTAACACAACCCAACACATGAGGATACCTTTCTTCCTAAGAAAGAAAATTTTAATCATGCTTGTCTTAATATATTCATTGATTCATATAGTATTGACTCTAGGCCCTTAACTATTGATTATTCCAAGCCATCGATCTTTGATGATCTCTATTTAGACATCTTGGAACCATGTCAATTTGTCAAGACACTTCAGCCTATGTTGATGGTTATGTTAGGCTCTCGCAACTTTGATGATAATTCCAAGCATGATCAAATTGAAACTCTTCCTCAAGAAAATCCTCATCGGATGAACCCAGTCGAAACTCATCCTATATTTTAGCCTCATTATTCCTATCTAGTTTTCCATGATCCTATTGCTTAATGGTTGGAGGAATCATACTTGGAAAGCTCTTTTGCAAAACACAAGTTTAAATCCTTCTTTATGTTTTCCAAGTTTCAAAGTTTGAAGGAATAACTTGATATGACATTCTATCATGATGTATGCAAAAACCACGATTTATCAATAGAACGTTTAGGAAATGTTTTCTTATTATACTTTTGTGCTTGTACTTTCTATCTCTTAATTCTGTAATATGTCGTGTTTCATCTTTCTTGTCATGTGTTGTTCTTAATTATCTTTATTTTTGTTAATTCCGTCAACAATATAGGTCAGGAAATACTTTGTTGGTTACATTGGAAGTTTCATTTTACATAATATTGGCCTATCCTTTGTTAGTTTAGGAGTAGGGTCAGTCTAGTTAAGCTTGTTTTACTTTTGCTTTACTTTTTCCCTGCCTTTTGTTTTATTTTCATCACAATAAGCTTTCCAACTTCTGAAATGAGCATGGAAAAGTTCAAGAGGACATTGTACAACTGTCAATTCTTGGTTTTTTGTCTATTCCTTCTGTTTGCATGGGCCTTGTATCTTTTAATCGATGATGCCTGAATGGAAAATAAGTTCTTCCTCAAAGAAAACCTTAGTGGAATTACGATGCTTGAATCTATAGCTAGTACCCTCTTCTCTAATCAGTTTTATATGTTTGATCTGTCTACCTTGTCAACTAAGTTTCATAGAGTAAGGAGGGGAGGAAACTTAAACAAGTGTACTGTATTTTAGAGGTGTATAAATATCCTTCTCTAAAGGGAAAACCTCTTTTGCTCTCAATAAGTTGTGATCCCTCTTCCTCCCCATGAAAAAATAAGTCCCAATGCATAGTTCCATAAAATAAAAATAAAAAAATAAAGGGTGAAAGAAGAGAAATGCTTCCTGCGATGGGATTTGAAGCAAGAAACTTCGTCAGGGTACTGTCCAGACTCGCTAGCAGTGGAGAAATGTTTGTGTCCCTGAAGTGACTCTGTCGGGGTATTGTCCAGGCCTGCTGGCACCGGAGAAACACCAAAGATGAAAACTAAGACTCTGATGATCTTTTCCCACTTGCGTATCTATATACTCATTTTCCCCAATCAAATAAACTAAGTTTGACTTGTCTTTGCTAGAGTGTTTTCAATGAAAAGAACAAAGGGACTATATCTTTAAATCAAGAAAAGTAAAGAATCTATGGTAATCAATGAAATGAACAATACTTCCTAAAGAGATAGACATGGTTTATAGATTTAGACTCATACAAAAGGTTGGAGTTCTACCACTGTGTTGCCAAGTGTTATAGTTGCTACAATCCTCCCTCCAAAATTTTTCATATGCCTTGATTTTGGAGCCTACCTTCTATTTGTAAGAATATATTCCCATTGTCTTCAAGTATTCCATGTGATTTTTAAGACTCCTCTATGCATGCAGATCTTATAATGACTTGATTAGGTTGTCTTGATCATGACAAATATTTATGAACAATAACTAAACAATTTATAATGCAAGCCACCTCCTTCCTTGATCTTACACCTACTGTCAGTATTACCTATAGGAACTGCACAATCCACTATCACTGGAAATTGTGTATGAATTGAGGATCAAAACTATGCAATGTTAGGTCCCTATAATACTAGTGATTCCCCCATTACTATTGTAGTTGTATCCCTTATTAATATTTTTGTGCTCATGTTGTCCCCATATTGTTATTACTGTGCCCCATAGAATCCCTCTATTGTTATTTTTATGCCTTTATATTATTATTGTTAGGTGGGTTTGGTTATATTGTGACCCCTTAGACTCCTATATATAGAAAGGAGGTTTTGTCATTTGAATAATTCAAGAATTGTTCATTTACGTAATGTAAAGGAGGTTGCCCCCTTGAAGAGGCTGAATTCTAAGGTGTTTATCTCTCTTTTCTATCTTTTTGTGAGTTGGTTTCATAACATTTGGTATCAGAGCTTTGGATTCTAGGATTTCGCTACTCCAAATAGGTCATCGTGGAATTTGCGCTATAACTTTTTTCTGCGACGTTAAAAATGCTAAAACAAAAACCCATTTGGGCCGAAATTTTTATGAACCTCGGGTCTGATTTTCAGGGATTTTTGCACTATATTTATGGAGAGATGATCTAAGGAAGTTGGCCTTTGTGTAGACTCTCGAATTTCATTCCAAACAAGTGACCTGGGGAAAATCGTCATAACTTTTGTTTTGAGCATCAGATTGAAATTTTGTAAGAATTTATAGAAAGAGGACAAAATGTAGTTTCCTGTATGTATTATTTAGATGCGAAGGTCAAAACAGTGACACGTGGCACTTCATACAAGTTCGCTCTTTTGAAAAGGTCTATAATCAAGTCATCTTGGGAGATTGTGCATAACTCTTTCTTGGAGAATCTAAATTCAATCAGACTAGTGGCATTGGAAAAAGGACACAGAGGGCTACTGTAGCTCACAATTTCAGAACTGGATGATCTGAAATTGGAGAGATACATCATATTCAATATCGAGCTCCTACAAAGTGAAAAAAGGTGTGTAGTTTTTTTTTAATTTTTGCATAAGCTTGGTTTGAAAAACTAGTTTGAAGGAATTCAAAGGGTATAGTAAAGCATTATTATCGATAATTGATGCCCCGAGGAAAGAAAATGCAAACACCTAGAAAGAAACCTGAAAGATCTAGCATGACTCATGAAGAAGAGGAAGAAATTCAACATGATATATCAAAATTACACGACCAAGTGCAACAAATGTCACTCGCACAAAAAGTAACAGAATCTAAGATGGATGGTTTAAAGAAAGATGTAGAAGCTAAGATGTATGGCATGTAAGCTAAGATGGATGGTCTAAAGGAAGGCATAGAAGCTAAGATGAATGAAGTTGAAGCTAAGATGGATGGCATGGAAGCTAAGATGAATGGCATGGATGTGAATATGGATGGCATGGATGATAAGATGGAAGAATTGAAGATATCTTTGAATAAGTTGCTATAAGAAATGGTCACTAATGGTGAAAGGGTAGTAAAGGAAACTCATGATGAGAACAAAAGAAATGTTAATCATGATTTCATAGACTCTAATGTTGGATTGAAGACCCACCATATTCCAAAAATCGATATGAGGAAGTTTGATGGCAAGGATCCTGCAACATGGATACTACAAATGGAGCAATTTTTCGATCTCCATAATGTCCAAAACACACAAAAGGTACGTATTGCAACTTTATATTTGGAACCAAATCTATTTGTATGGTATCAATGGCTTTGCTCTCGTAAACAAATTGTCACTTGGGCAATTTTTATGGAAGAAATGACAGCACATTATGAGGATACAAAAAGCAACGCCTTTTTTAGCCAATTGATAAGTCTCAAACAAAAGGGTTTAATGATGGAGAACATTGAGGACTTCCAAAAATTGAACATAAGGGTAAAAGATATTCTAGAGGAGCATAGGATTGATGTGTTCATAGGGACTTTAAACGATAATATCCAACATGAGGTTCGCCTTTGGGAACCTCATTCATTGGAGAAGGCATTCAGGTTAGCAAGAAAAATGGAAAGCAAAATTATGGCAACCAGGAAGCCTATCACTCACAACTATAAAGATGGAAGGTTGTTGCCCCTAGCCTTCCACAAACTATAAGGTTGACACCACAACAATTAGAAGAAAAAACAGAAAAAGGGCTTTGTTACAGTTGTGATTGCAAATACACTAAAGGTCATAAGAGTGCTAGGAATAAATTATTCTACATAGATTGTGAAGAGGAGGAAGAAAAGGAACAAGAAAGGTCAAAAGAAGAGGATATACTCCAGGAACAAACCTTAGATAAAGAAGAAATGGATCCGACCATATCTTGTAATGCATTTGCTGGAATTACCACTCCTTAAACCATCAAGACAGAAGGACATATCAAGAAGAAAAAGGTAATAGTGTTGATTGATTCAGGAAGTACCCACAATTTTATTCATTGTAAGATAGCAAAGAATTGAATTGCTTCCTATATCCAATACCAGAGTATTAAGTGATGGTTGCAGGTGGAGGAACCATAAATTTCTCTAGAAAGTGCCATAATATCAAGCTATCCATGGGAGAATATGTATTGAATAGCCCAATGATTTCCATTCCAATGGGAGGTGTTGATGTTGTATTGGGAGTCCAATGGCTACAATCCTTGGGTACAATAGATTTTAACTTTCAAGAACTTTTCATGAAATTTTCTATGGAATGAAAGGAAGTTGAACTAAGGGGTATTGTAGGGAAACCGGGAAAGATAATCAGCTCTAACGGTATGACAAAGCTTCTAAAAAAGGAACAACGAGGTGTAATTGCACAATTATGTTCACTAGATGTTTCCACATCAAAATCATCTATTTCTCCGGATCTCCAAAAAGTCTTGGAAAATCATTCCAAGGTATTTGAGACTCCCAAAGGTCTCCCACCTATTTGTGATCATGATCATGCTATTCATTTGACTCCAAGAAGTGTTAATCCAAACATCAAGCCGTATAGATATCCCTATGCCCAAAAGAGTGAAGTTGAACGTATGGTTGCAGAAACGCTAGAGGCTGGTATAATTCAACCTAGTCAAAGTTCTTTCTCTACTCCAATAGTATTGGTGCACAAGAAGGATGGATCATGGCGCATGTGTCTGGATTATAGGGAGCTCAACAAGCTCACTATTAAATAGAAGTTTCCCATTCCTGTCATTGATAAATGATTGGATGAATTGCATGGATCAATTTACTTCACCAAGTTGGATCTTCGTTCAGGATATCATCAAATCAGAATTGAAGACTGAAGACATTCCGAAAACAGCATTTAGAACTCATGAGGGTCGCTATGAATTTTTGGTCATGCCTTTTGGCCTTACTAATGCACCTTCTACATGTCAAGGTTTGATGAATTCCATTTTCAAACCCTTCCTTAGAAAATTTGCATTAGTATTTTTTGATGATATACTAATCTATAGCAAGTCTTAGAAGGATCATGTTGAACATGCTGACAGGGTTCTACAACTATTGGAGGAGAAATAATTATATGCAAAAAGATCCAAATCCTTGAAGACAAACATCCATTGAGCACAGAAATTGCACTGGCCCTCTCTCATGTCAATCAGAAATTGTGCAATTCACTTAGACAGTGAACTATGCAATCCCTTGTTGTTGGAAATTGCATAGTCCCTCCTGCCAGTGTGAATGTGCATTTTCCTCAAATAATCTAAGTGTTCATCCCTAGATAATAAGGAGTGCATCATTTATCTTTGAAAATTGGAACAAAGTTGTTTTTTTTCGATCTTAAGACAAGTGTCACTTTTTCCTTGATTTTAGGCATGCGCGTCAGAAACCCTAACTTGACCCCCTATGGGCTAGATATATATAACAGATGCTTGTAGAGCTCATTTTCACAATAAAAATTGGAGCTCTAGCCTTCCCAATGAGATCAAGAATCTTTTGAATTAGTTTGCAGTGCTTTTCCAGGTAAGTTTTACATGTGGTGCTTTTGTCGCTTTTTCTTTTATGAATATTATTTTTCCCATTTATTTTCATACTAGCTAGAATTTTTTTTATTAGCTTGTACAAATGTTTTTTCGGTCTATCGTTCACTTGTTACAAGTGTCACATCAACTTTTACTTTTTTCCTACCAGCAGTCACCACTGCTGAGTCATTTTGTGCATGTATGTTTTTCCTTTTGCACGATCATTTCTGGCACATGTTATTCATTGATATAACTTACCTTGAGGCTGATCTATACTTCTTTCTACCCAGGCATTCAGATATTAAAGTTTTATCTCTCTTTCCCAGGTATATTTGTGCAATCCTGAGTAACTACTACCCCTTCCAACTGTGCATTTAGCAAGTTCAAGGCTCAATTCTCACCCCTGGCATTTGATACTACACAGTGAATAGTCACTAGCTTGCCCAACGATGCATTGTGTAGTACCAGGCCCTAAGCATTAGACTTGGCCACTAAGACTATGCAATGTGCAGTCTATTCCCTCAGTCTTCCTTGCTGAGACTACACATTGTGTTGTCTCAAGCCATAAGCTCCACCCTTACCTGCTGAGACTACATAGTGTGTAGTTCAAGATCCTACTCTACCTCCCTGGTCCTAGAAACTATGCAATCTTTCTCCCTAGTGAGTGTGTTGATACTTTGATATTGATGAATGAATTGATCTACTTAATCTAGTTTGTTGTTACCATGAGTGCATCTTGTGATACAGGTATCACAATTTTTGAGCTCATCTCTCTTTCATCATTTTCCATCTTCAAGCCTCCAAAGATATCAGCCTCAAAAGGTGCTACAAAGGGAAGAATCTGCGAAATATTTGGGAGTAATGCATTTACCATGCCTATTTTGTCTTACACTCAACTCTTCATTGAATAGTATTCATATATCACATGGCATACAATTAAGGATGCATTCACAGCTACCAGTTTCAAAGAAGATCTGGAGGATAGACAAGTATACATAAATGTCCAGAAGTCATGCTTTCATAAATCTACATGTAGGTTCCCAGTATTCCCTTGTGAAAATATCATCAAGTAGATCTTTTTTCACATAGATACAAAAAGCATGACCCTTAGCAATGTCAATGGATAGTGGTGTGCTTCATATTTGGCCCATGATATTCATGATATGTATCATTTTCCCGAGATGGAAGCATGTATGGATTCTCATTTTTATGCAGTCACCAATTATTTGAGCACAAAGGATGTTATAAAAAATTGGGTGAAAGATCCATCTAAGTTCCTCCAAAAACCCAGCAACATATACAAGACTAAATCTCTTAGAAATTTGTTCTAGTACTTGATTGTATTATGTTGATAGATACGTGGTCAGAAGAGTACTAAAACCTTTCCTGAATTTTGGGTTCATATTTTGCATCATATTGTCAATGAGGGAAAGGTATTCAACTGATCCAATTTTTTAGCTCAATAACTTATGATCCAAGTGACTAATGCAAATAATCTTCCTTAGGGAAAGCAAGCCAAATTCTATATGTCTGCATACTTGTTAGATGGTATATGTGCTCAGAATTCTTTCCCTGGCATGAGATGGACTTGGACACCAAAAGAGCCTGATGTTCATATTTATTTTAAGTTGCTTTCAAAGTGAAGTTATAGAGGAGTCATGGAGAAGCTAGTTGATCACTTCCTCATAGTACTGTACCAGATGATATTCGAGGAAGAGCCACCTTGCATGTCCCGTGAGGCTATGGATGTAGTAGAAGAACTTGTCGATTGGTTTGCCTCACTTAATGGAACATACCTTAAGGTGTTTGGTTGTCAGAAGTCATCACATCTATTACCAAGGTATGCCACTAATAAATTGGTCATGAAATATACTGTGTACCATATTTCCATGGGTTTATTAGCAGTCTTGCAAAGGAAAAATAAAGCAACTTGGCCCACTCTTCCTTTCTAGGTGGGATCCTACGAAATTAAGAATTTTAAGGTATTGAGTTGGAGAACTTCAAGTTTGGAATTATGGAGTATCACCCATATGATCCCATAAGTTTTTGCGATAAATTTATGCCAAGATACATTTCAATTGGTTAAGTGGGACTAGACTAGAAGAGGGAAATATTAAAAAATTTTATAATGCCTCTAGGCCCCGTGCACTAGTCATCCATGCAGGCCCATTGCATGTGACTCTAGAATAGGAAGCTACTTTGAAAGCAAGGCAATCAAAGAAGCACAACCCAATGAGCATAAAGTATAAAAGGAAGGTTGCAAACAGTCCGAAATAGGAGCAAAGTCACAAATTCAAAGCAGATCTAGCTAGTTTGAAAGTGGCTATGGTAGTACATATAAAGAGGAAATAAAAGATGCAAGAGGAAGAGCTAAGATAGAAGAAATAATAGGAGAAGAAAGAACAAGAGGAAAGGAAGATGCAAGAAGAAGAAATGAGGAGAAAAGAAGAAGAAGACACAATGTTGAAGCAAGCCGAAGAAGAAGATCAAAATCAACTACAAAAAGAAGAAAGTAAACAACAGTAGGATAAATAACTTGCATAGGATATTGAATACTTGATAGTTATTCAAGACATGGAGGTAGAGCCAAAACAGAAGAATTAGGATGTTGATCTTATGCCTTGTATATTAGATCATCACTTAGTCTCCCCTTCCTCCTGCAGAAGGGAAAGCTCTAGATGGTGAAGAGGAAATTGATCCTCTTGATGACAGACTGGTCATGGATATTTGCAGCTTAACTTATGATGAGATTCAAAAGACAATTGTATAAGAAAGAAAGAAGAATTTTCATAACAACCTCACACATCCTGCTTTCATCAAGGAGAAGGTGATTGCAATGGAAACGAGAAAGAATCTTGAATCTATTTCTGCAGCCAACTTGATCTTTGCGGGAGCTTCTAAGGAAAACACAGAATATTTGATGCCTGATGATAAACAAATGGTGAAGAACTTGGAAGATGCGAGACAAGAAATAGAACAGCTCTGGGCAGAGCTTCAGAAGACAACTCCTGCACGGGTGTACTTAGAATATATTGAGGAAGATATACTTGGTGAAGTACTAGCATTGGGAGAAACTATGAGGAACCTCTTTGAGGAGTTGGTCACCATGCATAAATCAGTTTTCCCCTTGCATGACATGCAAGAGAAATCATAGGAGAATGAATAATCTCTCAAAGTTGTTCACACAACTATCACTACAATACATGAATGGGGAATGAAGTATAGATGTGCACTGCCTGATTTGGTTAAGAAAACAATAGAACAAGTTGAGTTAGAAAAATATAGAGTTTGGATGCTTATACAAAGAAACAAACATCTCATCACTTTCACAGTCAACATCTTCTCCTCTTATGCATGGTTGTAAAATATTGTGGATTCTATGGTGAAATCTTATAAAATTCCTTCAATCAAGACATTCTAAAAAACAAAAGGCAGAAATGCAGTCAAATAATAAGTCTCGAAATACTTGGACCAATTGAGGCAAATTTCTACCAAAGAGGACCTGGAAATCAACAGACATAACATGCAGAAGTATATTGGTGGCCCTACCAAGATCAACACTATGTTATTCTTATTGAAGATGGAAACACAAATTGGCTCCAAAACTGTATACCCAAATGCAATGGAGGCTAGATTCTGCTTTCCACCTAATCCCATCACAAATTTTGAGGAGACAATTTCATAATACAAAGCTTGATATTGCTATTTTACTAAAGATATGAAAGTTGAAGTTGTTGAGCTAGAGTTTCCTCAAACTCAAGATTAATATGTTATTTTTCCTTATTAGGCTCTACCCATTTTGTCTCATATGGGTACTTGTAATATTTTATTTGAAATAATTATGTAAGTGGAAGTCCAAGTGTCATTTGTGGAATGAAAGGTCATTAGTTAGAAAAGGACAAAATAAGTTAGAGTCATGAGGGGAGTCCAAAGGTCACAAAGGGAGATGGATGGTCATCTCATATGTTATAAATACGCCCTCATAACTCATGTAAAGGGCTTTGAATCAAAAGATTGTGAGCTTTGTTTGGTGTTGTGGCTTCTCCTGTTTAGCATAGGAGGATTATCTTTCTTTGGAGAGGCAAGTGTTGGCTTCATGTTCCACTAATGGGGCTATTGTCTTGTCAATTGTAATCTATGTGTGGAAATTTCACTTGTAATAAAATCTTAGAGCCAACACGCCTTCGTGCATATGTCGTGGATGTAGTAAGATTATTATTTTTATGTTTTTGATATGTATTATCTCATGTATGCTAATTATTATGAACTAATTAGTTTACTTCAGTATGAATCTTTCTTAATGTGTGTTTTTATGTTATTTCAATCATTTTTATCTTGTGAACTATTTTTTGGGTTAACTAATGATTCTCTATTATTTCTTGTGTGCCTCTTTTAAGCTAAGTATTGTTACATGCTTCTAAGTGGCCCCTTTTTCTCTCTTTTATGTGATGGAACTTCTCATGCATTACACTTGACACTTCACAAAGTTCACACACTTTTTTCCACCAAAGTCACGTATATATCATTATATGTGTTTATCGCAGCCAAGGCACATTATTAAAACCCACCACTTTGACAATTTTTCGTATTTCGATTGGGGCTCCTAATCCAAATTGTGTGGGTTCTAATTGGGACTTCACATTTGGGAGACCCCCTCCTCTATTGGGGGATTTCGGAACCGTCAACAATGACCTAGTTGGATGTTCAATAATTATAGTAAATCCTTTTTCCATTTCTTCTTCCATTGCCCCTTATCTTTAGGCATGTAACAAATATAGGTGGAAAACAACCAAATGAAGAAGAATCAAATCATATATGTATTCACAATGTTAGTTAATTCAAATCTCAATGCATAAAATGGAAATAAACCACATATAAAAATATGAGAAGAATAAGAAAATGAGTTTCTTTATTTTTTATAAGAAGCAATAATACAGACACATATACCTTCTCCTAGTTGCACACACGATATGGAACTACCTTCTAGATTCCTCCTACCTAGGACATTGAAGGTCTCATTTTCGAGTATTCCACTCTTAAAATTCTCAGCTTTAATTATCAACTTAGGTTTCATACAAACTACGGATTGGAACTATATGTGTAGTAGCCACTATCTCTTTCCTTTTCTAATCCTCATGCAAGGGAGAGATGTTGTAATGTAAATTACATTAACCAAAGTCCAATCAAGTTTCCAAGCTAACTATTTTACATGAAAGTGAAATTGCATAAATAACTTGCATAAATGAAATGGCACACACTTATGTTGACTGTAGAATTGGAAAACACACTTTGTTTGAAAATAAAGGTTGGAAAGTAAACCTGAAATCTATGTTGTGGAAGCTAAAAAAAAAAAAAACTCATAAATCATACACTAATAGCATCTAAAGGAAACTTTAAGAGATCTCTATTCTTCCAAACTCCATCCTCAACATCCCAAACATGTTATAATATGGTAAGGAAACTAAATCAAGAGTTTATTGTTGAATTAGATGAAGAAAATGGGTTGTTTGTTGGCTACTATAGGATTCCCTATTTTGTAACAACAAAAATCAACAAGCCAAAAAAACTACTAAAATGAAAATCTAAGATGAGAGAAGGGGGTATTAATGATGGGAAATGATATTGTTTAGCTAGTAAAAGCATAAAAAAACTAATTCTAAGCCTCAGCACTATCAAACCAAGTTTTGTTCACCTTCTATAATCATAATCTTGGATGCACAATAAAACGGGAAATTGCAAAAATTGTAACAAAAGATGAAATAAAATGGAAAGAGTTTTAAAAATGAAATGATAATCAATAGGCATGATCAAATACATTGATAGATTATATAAATGACCTAAAAAGAAAGGTAGCTCATAAAACTACCTACTTAACCAGGCATAAATCTATCAAACTATAATTTCTAGGAATGTTAATTCAAGATGGCTCTAAAGCTCTTGTGATGTTACCAACCCAAGGATGCTTTGAATCATTGAGGAGGAATCAAGCTAGAAACTTAAATGAGGAATTTCTTCCATTAAATTAGAATCTATCATACATCTGGAAATATAATGTTGCAAAGCTTGCTAAAAAATATTCAAAGCCTAAGCTTATTTCTAATATGTTCTTTCCTATCCTCAACGGCCAACTCGAATCTCTTATTTATACATCGGGTAGGGGATCAACCTTCTTGAGAGAAAGGCTACATTTCCCCCAAAAAATCCTAAAAATAAGGGATCCTTCCCCAATCTAACTCACAGCAGCAATAGGAGGCACTAAATTCCTTAAGCTAGCTAAATTTGAGTCTTCCTAAAATATGAAGCAAGTCCCTAGAATCTCTCCAATGCTAAGATTCATCAAAATATGCTCAAAATCCTTATAAATCTTTCTCAATAAACATATTCAGGAACATAAAGCATGAAAACCCCATCGAATCCTCTAGTAATTCATTAAGTTAGGAAAATATACCATTAAGTGAAAATTGTGGGCTCAAAACATTGTTTTATGTGCTTAGGAGTGGATTAATGGGCCTTATGATTTGCCTATTTTGGAAGCCTATCAATCACAATATAGAGGATATATGAAGAAGACTAGAAAACTAGAGTTTCGTAAGGGGATGGGAATAAAATCACATGGAGATATCACTCAGACCATAAGGAAATTCACTAGATCTAGGTTTCTTATGGAAAGAAATGGATTTTCTCATACTGAAGGCATCCATTTATATATCACCAAAAATTTGTTGAGGTGGTTAAGGCATGGGTTGTAACAAGTGGCTTCTGGTCTAACCAATAAACCCTCACAAAAAATGTGCAGTTAATTTGTTTGGTGCATTTTATATTGAGTTATTTTAACGAGGCTCGCATATATACACAACTTGATTTGATGATAGTCACAAACATACATAGGATTCTAGAAACAATAAGTGCATATGGATTTTTAAAAAGTGTTTTTTGAAGAGATTTTAGGGAACATTAAGTATATTATAGGGTATAGGGGTAATAAATAGGCCAATACTACATCTTGAAGCAAAGTGTGGCAAAGGATGTTGTACAAACATGAAAGAGGTGTCTTGTGGGTAATGAGAACCTTCACAAAGAAGGATAAAGCACCATAGAAAAATTCATAAAGATGAAAATTCCTCCAATATTATTGATTAATATCATGAGGATGGCATGAACAAGAATGAGTTGTACATGGTCTTATTTCCACAACAAGAAACAACCAATTCATAACTTTCTAAGGGCATGTTATCCTAAGAGGAAAAGCATGAATGAATTTAGTTTTACCTATGCCAAGGGTTTCAATATGGCCATGACCAAGGGTTTTACTAGAGTATGGGATCTATGAAAATATGAGCAAGGACCATGGAAGATAACTAATATAGAAAAGATGCCCTAAGTTCTAGGAGTAGGGTTTAGCCAAAGCACCCCTATCACTATCAAGATGGACCTGTAGTCTACCTTATACATTTCCCAAGATAAAAAGGCCAAATTTTATAAGTTAATTATAGAGCTGAGAAAAAATGGATTTCTCTATACATTTAGTCTCCATGGCTTCAACTACTACAAGGGGGGTTAAACAAGGATACTTATCACGTCCTTAGTAGCAACATGTTTCTTGGACATATGAAAAATACTTGGTAACTTCAAATGGAGGGGGTATGAATCATGTTGGTGATTATATGGATAAGAATAAATATAGGCAAGGATGGAAAGAATAAGGAGATATGAAGAGGAAGAAGGTAGGAGTGACATTAGGAAAGACTTAGATACAAGAAGAGTAAGACATGGGAACATGAAGATGAATCCAAAAATATCCCTAAAAATATTGACTTGATTTTTGTCCTAGGATCCCCATATAAAACTACTCACTTATGTTCCTAAACCCATACCAACCAATTCAATATACTCTCTATCTCCCTAACTAGTGACTACCCCAACATGTACGTTTTTTATTTTATGCAAAACCTAAACTCCAAACTATCTTTGTATAACCATATTCCACCTCTCTTATAAGTGGATCCACTCTCCCTAATTGAAGAAAGGGAGAAAAAAATAATATGGAAGGGCCAAATGAATGCGCTCACTACAGCTAACATTATAGCAAGTCTTTCGCTCATCCTAGAGTAAGATCCACAATAAGGACCTTCACTTAACTACCTTGGAACCCATTGTGGCCAAACTTAGTTCTAAATTGGAGCCCCAAGAATAAAGGTTGGCACAAATTAAAATATACATTGATTAGCTCTTTTAAGATGAAAATATTAAAAAAAATTGAAGATTATTTCTTTTTTTGGTGACAAGTACCTAAAGGCCACTAGAGAAAGAAAAACTAAAGAAAAAGGTGGATGCATTATCAATGGAGATGAAGTTCATGAAACACAATGAATTGCATGGAAGTATAAAATAAGAATCTTAAATATAATGTAGTGATAATAGGGTTGGATCCACAAGTAACAAAATAGGTTGTCACCCTCCTTTGGCATAAACAACAAGAGATAGAAATCCTATGAATTTCTAAGAACCAAAGTTTTTGAAACACAATTAAGTCCATGGAAGTAGAAAAGAAGACTCTTAAACATAATTTAGTGATAATAAGGTTGGACCCACAAATAAAAAAATAAGTTGTTTCCCTCCTTTAGCATAAACAACAAGAGATATAAATCCTTACCAACAATCCTCTTTCTCTCTCTCTCTCTCTCACACACACACTCACTCACTCTCACACTAGTGCAACAAGTCGATAAGAAGAAGTGGAAGATAAAATAGGGGGAAACTTCCTAAATAATATGAATTCCCAATTTAATGTCAATTCTCTCTCTCTCCACCCCTTTGTCTCACTCTTACTCTCACACCAGTGTAACAACCTAGATAAAGACAAGTAGAAGTTAGAACATAAGGTCAATTTCCTAAATAATATGAATGCCCATTTTAATATAAAGTCACACCGCCCGCCCCCCCCCCTTAGCAATAACTAGATAGTGAGAAGTTAAGTCTACAAGAGGAGGTTGGCACCAATAGAGAAACTAGATGGGACTTGGGAAGAAAATCAACATTTGATGTTCAAAGTTGTTAGGATAGAAAGGGTGGGGCACATCCTATTGTTGTTATATAATTGGATAAAAGGGATTTTGCCTCTTCTTCTTTAAAGTAGAGTATAGAAAAATAATGAAGAGTGTGAAGCATTGGCCACCAAGCAGACCCTATGCGCCAGGACCCATCTTTCTTATGATTCGTTGATTTCATTGATATTAATTTATTGTTACATAGAGTTAGTCAATTTATTATGGTTCACTATGTCCTTTATGTTTACTCTTGAATTACCATAACTCACATTTTGCTTGCATAACTTTGTTGGTGACAAGCGAAGTTTTGGTTACATATATCTTCCTGGAATGTTATTTGAGTTTGAATACCAAGCATCATATTTGCATCACATCAAAATTAAATGCATTACATGGTGAACATTTAATGCACACAATAATGGGTATTTAATTCAAACATATACTTGAGAATAAATGTATATCAATTAAAAATGCACTTAATTAAAGAAGTTGTTGTAGCCACTACAACACCAACCTAAAATTTCGCCTACCACCACCCTGCGTAGCTAAACATCCCAGATCCCACTCTATATTCTTTAGTTTCTTGCAGAAGCTTTCCCAAGAAAGCATCCAATTATCATTTCCCCATAATTAAGGCAGGTCAAACCTACAAAGATAATTCCAATTAGTTCGAAAATCATTCATTTATGTTACGGCCTCATCGAATTCTACTTGCATTGCTTTGATGGTTACATGTTTCTCTCTTAGCATATAGAGGGAAATAATACAATCGTCACTAGAAAGAAACTCTAATTCTACGAAGGTATCATATTCCAAGGTATTTATGAGATCGATGAGGGAATCAACATCTTTTAGTCTTTCATCGAGTGTTGTGGTAGTGCTTTTTTCCTCTAGGCTTGCGTTCTTCATTATTCCTTTCTCACACTGTGAACTGATTTCTACATAGGCATTAGTTGTGGTTATTTTCTTCCATATTTCATCCTTGGCCTACACTAATATTTGTCTCCCTAGTATTGAAACTCAAAACGCTTCCCGAAGGGACTTTGCTTCATTATGCTCATTCTTCAATGCATCTTGAATTTTTTCGTTTTGTGTGTCCTTTTGATCTTCTGAATTGACTACCCTGCGTTAAGATCTTTCTTTCTCTGCTTGGGCCAATTTTTAGTCCTGCTCCAGTGGAATTTTGACATGTAATAGTTTAGAATCTTTGGCATCCAATATTTGGGCAGAATTAATAGCTTGATCAATCGAAGCTTTATATTATGCCAATAGCTTCAGATAGTGTTCCTCTTTTTCATGATATTATGTTGTTAACAACTCCAGCCATTTAAGAGCATCTTGTCATTCTTCTGCCTTGAGATGTAAGGCCACTTTCATCTTTTGGAGGTTGGTTTTAACCTCTTCCTTCCTCTCAAAATCCTGAATAATAACGTGAGGATCATGATCAGAATCTTAAGAATGGATTGAAGGGCTTTGATCTATTTCTCCTTTTCCTCTAGCAACTTTTTGATAGGCCCTATTTATTTTGGTTGGCCTGATTTCTGGATGATAATATATTCTAACGCTTTTATTCAATTATTCTTTGTTTTAAACGCCATGTGTGCCACTTGTAGCTGCTTGGATACCTTTTCGAACATCACTTGCATTTTCTTGTTCACAACGGATGTATCAAGTAATATTTGGGCCACGATTTCACCTGCCTATCAATGCAAGTTGATGACATCCATGTATGACACCCTTCCCAAGTTGATATCCAGTGAAGAGGTCCTAGATCCCAATATTTGTTGGTTTTCCCCAATCTCATGTTGGACAATTGTGAGGTTCAATACATTTGCATTGAAATAAGCAGTAGAGATAAATGGGGACCATCCGCGAGAATCATGTCTTTATTTGATGAGGTGTCAATCGATTGAGATTGTTCTGAGAATACGACCAAGTTGGCACTAGTTTTCATTATCTTCTCCTTCCCTGCAAAGGTATGCTTGATGTCAAGGACCTATATCCTTGAGTCTTTGGGTTTTATCTCTTGTAAGGTCTACCATATTTCTATGTCCAGTTGTTCAATCCCTTGCTCGACTAAGTCAGTATCCATATCTCCTACCTATGGATTCACCTGGCATGACATCTCGAATAGGATTAATTCCTCTAATATTCTCTTAGACGTAGGGGTATTAGGCACATAAAATATTGGGTCTGCATCTCCTTCAGGTACCTGGACTTCCGAATGACTCGAACCAACCTGTGTGGGGGTTTCTGTCATTTTTGTAGACGTTGTTGAGTGCATAATATGATTGACAAAAATTATGGTATTGGCCAGCTTTTCTACTTCTTTCCTTGTTTCATGGACATAGGCTGATAATTCGACCTGCTTCTTTAGAGTTGGAATGATCCCCATAGGATCATAGTGCAAGAGGTCATCCTGCAGAAATCCCAAAGAAATCATTTCCTTTTCCAAAACATCTATTGCATTTTTATTCTTAGCAATTAAAGGAGAAATAGTGTATGGATAACTAAACATTGACCCCTTTTTCTTAGAAACGAAATGTAGTTCATTTACTATCATCTTTTTCCTTAAGAAATCATAAGAAAATAATAATGGTGATACATACTTAGGAAACTAAAAGGGTCACTTATCAAATCCATAGAGTTGGATGATAGTGTAATCAGGAAATAAAAACCAGCTTTCGGTACTATGCTCTTCTATCAGTATCAAAGTTCTAATTTGTTCCTCTGAGAGTATGTTTACATCTGCTTCTATTAACATAACCCTCATCAGGTATGCAAAAAAGTCAGTGTAATGTGAGTAGGCACAGGGAACGCGGTAGGGATATATTGCATCAGACCAGTGGAAAACTTCCTTTTCCTAGTTGTTGGCATTGGTAGTGATAAGAAGAATCTTAGCTACAAAAGATAATTAAAAAGAATAAGGTGTACGAGGTATGAACAATGGTGGAATGAGATAAAAGGAATATTTGTGGACAAATCAACTATAAGGGCCAGATTCAAGTATTTAGGTAAGTATATGGCTTGGACATTGGGTTAAAGAGTAATGAGTTGTATGGACAAGAAAATTAACTCATCCATTTTGTTGTCATCATCCAGGCCAAATATAACCAAGAAAAAAGAGGTTAGAGTCTGATAGAATGGTTTCAAGAACTATGTCGGTACAGGGAAGAGTAACTCTAATGTGTCGGTTGGTTTTTTGAATAAGGTCGTAAAGAATTCAAGCTTGTCACCCTCTGCCCAGGCAATGAACTCACAGTCGAGTCCCTCATAAGTTATATCAATTCCCTGGGCGGGAATCCCTAGCATCTTCACCACAATTTCCCCATCCAACTTTAGGAAAATTTGGCAACTAGACTTACAATAGATTACCTAGGGGTTGTGGTCATACTGCTCAGCTAATAACCGAATTGAATCGGGGTCAAAGTGAATGGGGGGAAGAGTTGCATGCAAGACCCCGAACTTTAATAAACACAAGTCATAACTAGACTAAGTAGAGGAGAGGGTGATGGTTCTTTTTAGGGTAAGAATGTCTATGAGAGTTACTCTAGTGTCCTAAACCCCATATAGTTCATTAACCAGGGATTCCTTCCCGGGTGACTCAAACATGTTGTAAATCTATTGTTAAATGCTAATTACATAAGAGGATGAGTTAGGATAACTTACCACGCAAAAGAGCGTAGCTTTCTTGGATTGGGTATGCTTCACACCCATTCTTGACCGTGGAGTAGCTTCTATAGGAAACCTACAGGAATGAAGCTGAATGACCGAAATGGAAAAAAGGCTAGCGGAAACTAAGATTAAATGGGAATTATGAGGTTAATTAAATGTTGCAGACATATGTCATTCGGTCATTGAACGACTCGTCGACCAAGGAGAGAGGGTCTCGCTCATTGCACGATGACGAGTAGTTAAATAACATGTTACTTATGACACGATCGTCATAGATCCGTAATGGGTGAACAGACAGGATTACAATGGGTTGGAAGGAGGGCAATAACGGTCGTGCAAGTTCTCATGCAATAAGAGCTAGCGGCCATTTGACTGGCTCAGAATGAATAGTGGAGACCCATCGGGTGGGAAGATTGTGGTTAACTCCCATGCTAGTTTGAATGCGATGCAGATAACTCAGCCATCAGATCTCCTATCAGACGGTTAATTTTTTGCAACGCACATTATGGTTAAGCCCATCGGGACTTTGGTAATGCTTTAAAGGGGCGGCAAGACCAAATGCGATAAACCTATCGAGACCATGGATCTTCCACCTAGGGAAGATCTTCTTTTGTTTTTGCACATTAGATAACAACCCTCTACCTGATATATATATATACGTTCGACTTTAGCTATGTAATAAAATTTAAAAGGATGAGGGGGGTTTTAGCGCCTAACATGGCCTTTTGAGCCTTGTAGCTTGTTGTTATATATTTTTGAGAGAGAGTATAGCCTTGCTAAATTTATGCACTTTGTAAATATCTCTCTCATATTATGGGCAACCCTTTCGAGGAATTTTAACCCATCTCAAGCACTAATAAAATAAAATTACTACTTCAAGGGAGATTGGGATTTTTCTCATAGCATCCCCCTTCCTCATTTGAGGAGGGAATTCTTATGCTTTGACTGATTTCTTGCTTTTAGTTTTCTTAAGTTGCAAAATAAACAATTAAATTTCAAACTTAAGAATTAACTCATTCCAATCCACATGCAATTTTTCCTAATTTTAAATATCTTACATGCATTAGCTTCAACTGGTATACTTTGAGTAAATTTTATCTTATGTGCAAACATTTAACATTGTGGCAAGTTTTGATTATTCCTTTAAGTACATGCTTCACTTTTTTTATTATACACATTGGTAACTTTTGAGGCAATTCCATTGGAACAATCATAGCTTTAAAACAATCTACTTCATTTGTTTATTTTCATGCAAGCACATATGAGTTCATTTACATGCTAAATTCTCAAAGTTTTACAAACTATCTCATTTTCCATTTATGAAGCATTTGCATGTAAGTATATTTTAATTGGGGAATTAACACAATCTGCACTTCCATCTAGGCATTTTAGTATAGAAAGGCTTCCAAACCAAGCTTCCAAAGCCTCACTAAAATTAACCTCCAAGCATAAGCTTGGCTGACAGAAAGTATAGGGGAAAAGGCTTTCCTGGAAAGTTCTTCCATCTGGTATGAAGTAAGGTAAAAGTGTTGTGACCTTGTAGTTATGAAGGTGGTTTTTCCCCTTGTAGGAATGAATGCACATGTTGGCTTGTAAGACTGAGGGGACGAGTATCGTTAATGACACTTATGTGCTCTCACCACCTCTTTCTTATAGTCGCCCCAATTTTTACCCTTTGGTAAGAGCTCAAAAGGAGGACTTCTCACTTAACTTAGGCATTTTATATTAAAAATAACCAAGACTAATTGCATCCAAATCTAGTATAAGTGCATCTCATGCTAATATATCTTATAGTTTTACTCGCAATTATCCATTCTACTTGTCATTGTTGAATATTTTATGTTTTCAAGCATTGTTTCATTTTCCTTTTTCACGTAGAACACTAGTTTCTTTTCCTTTTGCAAGATATATCTATATTCTTTGATTTAGGCATTGATTATATTTTGAAAGCATTTTATATCTTGTATCGATTATCGTGCTAACATCTTTGTTTCCATTTCAGGATTTCTTTGCTTCCATTGTTGGCAGCATTCTACTTTTGTTTTGAGCAAATGTATCTTTAATTTATGTTGAGAATTTTTTCTTGAGGCACTGGTTTTATGGTTTTATCATGTTAATTATTTTTATTGCTCATATCATATTTTTCTCATAATTCTTAAAAGTAATCCACTTTCACTTTAACATCTCTCCTAGCAGCTCACATTTCTTTTAACTTAGTTTTCCATTTACAAACCACCCCCCATAGCTAACGTAGGAGATATCTTAAATGGAGAGAGAAGGGATTTAGTGTGACAACACCTTCTCTTATTTCCCTGCCACCAACCACACAATGTGGGGTTGAAGGATTTTCTCACTAACTTGTAGGTAGGTGTAGGTGGTAAGAGCAATAAGACTCAGGTGCCTCATTCCACATGATAGGGTGTAGAGAGTTTTTCAATGACCTTGAGAAGAAATATTTCTAGATGTATGTTGATCTTAGGGACAACGGAAGGTACAATGATACCAGAATTGGTACAATAACCTTTAAGAGGGAGTCAAGATCCCCTCTTCACCCAAAGTATGTCATCTTTGAATCAGGCATGAAGAATAACCTCATCTATGTAGCAGTTTTGGATGACCGTGGCTATGATGTAATCTTCAACAAAGGGAAAGATTTTCTTAGACACATAACTACTAGTTAGGTGAAGAAGATTGGGGTTTGTGTGAAGAACATGTATAAACTTGATGTGGAATATTGCACTACGTTAAGCAATAAGGAAGAGAAAGTGCACAGTCGCGATGCCAGTGACCTTTGACATAGGATATTGGGAAACTTGCATCAAGGCACCTTAAAAATTATGTAGCAAATATCCACTGGCCTCCTTAAAGCATCACTTGAGCAGCAAGATGTCTACAATGTTTGTACCTTGGGGAGGTATGTAAAATATGCATTCCATGATCAAGACAGCAAAGCAATTGTAGTCCTAGAGAGAGTCCACTCTAATGTTTGTGGACCCTTCTTGACAACCTCCACTACCAAACATAAGTACTATGTTATTTTTATTGATGATTTCTCAAGGAAGTGATGGATCTTATTCATGCAGAAGAAGGATGAGACATTCTCAAAATTTGTAGAATTCAAGGCATTAGTTGAGAACGAGACCGAAAAGAAGGTGAAAGCTCTCATGAGCAACAATGGAGATGAGTATGTTTCGAGTGACTTCAAGGAATTTTGTGCCAAAGAAGGAATTCAAAGAGAATTGACAACTCCCCACAACCCACATTAGAATGGGTGGCTAAGAGAAATAACTAGACCATTGTAGGAGTTTCGAGAGCTACGCTACATGACTATGCCCTCCCACTGCATTTGTGGGCAAAGGCATGTGACATAGCAGTCTACTTGCATAACCAAAGTCCTCATCGAATTATTGGTATGATCACACTAGAGGAGGCCTTTTAGAGGAGAAAGTCGGATGTGTCTCGTTTAAGAATTTTTGGGGCCTTTGTTTACTGCCATGTCTCCAAAGATCCGAGGAAGAAACTGTTAGGCTGCTATACTACTAGTGTAACCCCTTATTGTTATTAGTATAGCCCCCTTATTAGATTGTTGTACCCATGTAGTCCCCATATTGTTACTATTGTGCCCCATATAATCTCACTATTGTTATTACTGTGCCCTTAAATTATTATTGTTATGTCGGCTCTAATTATATTATGACCCCTTAGACTCCTATATATAGAAAGGAGGTCCTTTCATTTGTATCATCCAAGAATTGTTCATTTGTGTAATAGAAAGGAGGTTGCCCCTTGAAGAGGATGAATTCTAAGGCGTTGATCTATCTTTTTGTGAGCTGGTTTCATAACATTTGGCATTAGAGCTTTGGATTCTAGGGTTTCGCTGCTCCAAATAAGTCATTGTCGCATTTTCGCTATAACTCTTTATCTGCGTTGTTTCAGAACTGAACAAAAAAACCCATTTGGTTTGAAATCATTTTGAAGCTCGAGTCTAAATTTCAGAACCTTTCACGCTATATTTGCGGAGATATGATCTAAGGAAGTTGGCCTTTTTGCAGACTCCCAAATTACATTCCAAACAGGTGACTTGGGTAAAATAGTCATAACTTTTGTTTTGAGAATCAGATTGAAATTTCGTAAGAAGTTTTAGAACAAGGATAGATTTTAGTTTCTTGTATACATTTTTCAGATCCGAAGGTTGAAACAATGACACGTGGCACATCACACAAGTTTGCTCTACTGAACTAGTCTATAATCAGGTCACCGTGGGAGATTTGACATAACTCTTCCTTGGAGAATCCAATTTGGATCAGACTAGTAACATTGGAAAGAGGACACAGAGGGCTACTGCAGATCGTAATTTTAGAGCTGGAAGAATCGAAATTACAAATTTATAGTCGTTTCAAGATTGAGCTCCTAAAATCAAGAAAAGGCAATATGAGGGAGTTTGATGGCAAGGATCTGGTAAATTGGATACTTCAGATGGAGCAATATTTTGATCTACATGGTGTACCACTATTACAAAAGGTATGTATTGCATCTTCATTTTTAGAACCGGATCAATTTTTATGGTATAAAGGGCTTTGTTCTTGTAAACAACTTGTTATGTGGTCAATTTTCACGGAGGAAATGATAGCACATTATGAGGATATAAAGAGAAACACCTTCTTCAGAGCAACACCACAACAATTGGAAAGAGTAAAAGAGCTTTGTTATATAGTGGAAAGTAAAATTATGGTAACAAGGAAGTCTACCCCTCACAACTATAATAATGGAAGTGTTGTTTCTCCTAGCCTTCCACAGCCTACAAGGGTTACACCACAACAATTGGAAGAGAAAAGAGAAGGGATTTGTTACAATTATGATAGAAAATGCACTAAAGGTCATAAGTGTGCTAAGAAGAAATTATTTTACATAGATTATGAAGAGGAGGAAGAAAAGGATCAAGAAACATCAAAAGAAGACTATATACACCAGGAACCAACCCCAGAG
>APFE030983815.1:0-11946 GCA_000404065.3 Pinus taeda
ATTCCTCGCAGCCTGGATGGTGGAAACTAGATCCAGGGTCTTCATTTCTACTTCTCGAAATAGTACAATTCTATCCATGTGAATGAATATGTCGAAGTCGAACATGGTAGAAACCACTTGATTACCAGTCAATGATGTAAACTGTTAACAAGTGTGAGAGAAAACACCAATAATGACAATGGATCTCAAAGTACTCAGTACAATCCATGGGATGTGCTGATGTCGAACATGTCATGGAATCCTTCGATCGAAGGTCAATGATGCAACCTATCGTCGAAGGCAAGAAACCTGCCATTGAGGCATGCAGATCCCAAGGTACTAGCGATTTCTAGATCATATTTCTAGATAAAGAGTTGAGGTCGATAGAAAGCGATCCGTCTTAGGCAAGCCTACAACACGAAATCGTAGATAAAGTTTGAAGAAATTTAGTTGCAAGGACTGACACAGGGATGGTTAAGATGGATGACAGATATTTTGTAGATGAATGGCTTATTTGCACTGACCTCTTGAACAAATAACGACACAACAGATGGTTTGGTGACAATTGACCCAAATTTAATACCCAGAAACCGGCTGAAGACTTTCAATGTGGTTTGATCAACTGTTAGGCAAAGGATTTCCAAACCCAAGTGAATGAAAGTTTCATGTTCAAGAGTGGTTACAATGTATGACAAACAGGCTCATTTTTCACTCTTTTCCCCCACCATTTCTGGTAAGTACCTCTTTATTTTTTACAAGCTTGAGGAGGATAACATTTGCTTGATTATAAGCTCATCCTTCGGATGAGGCCAAATTAGTTTAAATTCAAACCCTAAGAAGGAGTGGTCCGTTCTTGTTTGTAATTGAACAGGTCCTTTACTGTCAAAATTTAATGAGTCCAGTATAGGAGAAACTCAGCGTTTTTCAATTTTAGAGAGTCTGAAAAAACTTAAGAAGACTCCAGGGTTGACCTTTTTCGTAAATTTGTGTCTCCCAAGCCCGAAAAAGTATAAAATAATACTTGAGAGAATCGGTTGATCTTTACGACCAAGGAGTACTTTTCGTAATTAGTGCCTTTGATCCGAAAAAGTAAAAAAGCGATCAATGACACATCGTTTTATGACCAATATCGAATTTGAAATGACAAAAATCCGGTAATCTTTCCATGCTTTTACGGTCAGAAAAGGGCTGTAAGAGGACCGTCTTTTTAGTTCTGTTTTAACGAGCTTAAAAAGAAAAACTCGGCAATCTTTTCATGTTTTAGGAGTCAAAAAATTGCTTAAAGGTGACTCTAATGTTTTTTTGTCGAAAATGACTGATTACTCCTGAAAAATCTGTTATCCTGAACAAAACTCAAACATTACTCATACCTGTTTAAAATGGATAAAAATGTTACAAAAAATACCTTTTCAAAGTGAAAGGTAAACAAATTTGGAATTTATTTATTCAAAAAACTTATAAAAAGGGCCTTCGTCAATTCATTTTTACCATTTTAGATTTGGGTGAGAAAAAAGGGCTTTTGGTCAGAAACTTCGCGTGAAGATTTCGGAAAATCCGTTCGTCGGAATGGAACGCTGTCTCCTCCAGGTAATCCACATCATCCTACTCTTTATTTCCATCCGTTTCAAATTGTTTTTTAGGGGTTCATTTTATTTTTTAGGAGGTTTTAGGTTTGAAAACCTGCGTGTGGGGGCCCGCGGGTTTACCACAAGGGACCCGCGTACCCCGACTTTTTTGCAGTGGGAAAAAAGTCGGGGGTATGCACCTGCCGTGAAGGCAAGGTGTGGGCCTCACGCACTGTCTCTAACCAGAGGGTGCGTACCCTGCGCAAAGGTTTTTTAAAACCTAATGAACTCAAAAATTACCCAAAAAATTCAATTTTGTATATTCTAATTCGCCTTTTTACTGAATGCAGGGTAAACATCATGCTTGATTGGCGAGAACGGGAGCATGAGGACGTAGATCTTGCCATGATGAATCATCAACCTTTGATTGATGCATTGAAGGCATGTGGCTTGTACAAATTCTGGGCCATACCTCGCATGAGGGCCCAGGTGGACTTTCTGCAGTGGCTGGTGGATAGATGGAGCATACAGGACCAGTGCTTCTTCATTGGTGGTCACCAGCTCGAAATAGAGCCGGCAGACATATACCTTTTGACTGGTTTGCCTAGGAGAGGTGAACATTTGACTCTATTCGAGGCTAGGGCAGGTGGCCAGTCTGTCGATAGCCTCCTGCTAGAGTACTGCAATGTCCAGAACTGAGACAAAGGGATAGATATCAAAACCATATCCCATCTTGAACTCATGGTGATTGTGTTTACAGTTACCAGACTTTGCAGGAGTGTAGCACTACATATAGCCATTGGATCCCACATGTGGATGGTAGTTGATTGCTTTCGAGGCACCATTTTCAACTGGTGCGATGCCGTGTTAGCTAATGTAAAAGGCCAACTAACCAGGGCCAAAAATGGACAACTGAAGATCTTTGGATATGGTGATATAGTTGTGAGCTTTGGTCTAGAGAGGGTTCCGATGTTGATCCCGCAACACCTCACTGTTGGAGCTGGGCTTCCTCGAGAGCCCAAACTGATGTGATGGGTTGCAGTTATGGCCCGTCATCGTGATGAGGGGAAAAAGGTCGTTCGATTCAAACCTGAGTATTTCCAATGTTTGGAGAACCAGGCTTTTTCTATCCAGGACTTTCCTTATGCTGGGGTAGATTTTCGTGGTGACCCAGACATGGCTCTTCCACCAGGAGAGCAATGGGATGACTCAGGTAAAATCATTGTCAACATTTTCCTAATTTAATTTTTTTGTTTTTATCTCATCCCAAAATTGATAGTAAAAGTTTCAAATGTAGATGTAGGCCCACGGAGACCATCCACTCTCCGGCCTTATGAGAGGAAACAACCAGCTACAGCGGCACCATCCCCACAGGACAAATCAGCAGAGACTTTGGCCGAGTTGGAGAGCCATCTAGAGCGTTTGACAAGGGACATTCCGGAGACCAGCATAGATGACATTCCTCGTCGACTTCAGCGCTATGTGATTGGGGTCCCAGGACCTTTTAGGAGGTTCCTTTGTAAGGTGGCCCGTGCAGTGGTTTCTTATTGAGATCTTCACCAGTGATAGGATGATCGCCTATTGTAGTCACATATGACATTTTTGCATTTTTTTACTTATCATTTTTGCTGATCATAAGGTATTTTTCAACCTATGATCGAGGACGATGTATATTTTGACACACTCCTATATTATACTATATCACTATTGCCAGCTTATTGTTAGGATATTCCGACACATAGGAATAGTTAAGTTCAACTTGGTCTAGTATAGAGTTAGGTTAGAGTTAGGTAAAGTGTGTTTCTTTACCGTTGTACATTTTGTAACTTACAATCCGACGGTCACGATATGTAGTTGATCGACGGTTCATTCTCCCTCGGTATTACCGACACTTGATCCGTGGCTTGACACCCGATTGGTCCATGAATTCTATTTAAAGTGCATGGAGGGTCATTGTAAGTTAACCGTGCATGAGAGAAGCTTAGTAAATTTTCATTTTTATTAATAAATTGCCTGTAGTAGCCACGTTGGCGCAGGCCGGGACTGTTTCCCTCTCTTGAGGGTTTTAACACGTCAAAATACTGGTGTATTGATCTGTGATCTGTTTGGAGCGGTGTCCTTCTGGTGTTCTGTCTGATGAATTACCTGTAAATCCTACACTTATCTTTTAAACATTATGGAATGTTTTTTTAAATTTTACTTGTATGATTATTGCACATGTCTACTTAAACATTTGAGAAGCAATTGCATCTGCTAATGTATTTAAAGATCTTGGAATATGCTGATATTCAATATAGTCAAATTCACATTCCAAGAGACGTACTCTCAAAAATAATCTCAATAATAATGGATTTCTAATGGCGTATACTCTACTAAGCTGTAATACAACGAGTTCAGAATCTAACCTCACTATCAAACTCTAAATCCCAAATGAAATAGGTTCAGATAATAACTCAATCACTGCACTATACTCTGCAATGTTGTTCGTTGTTTGACCGAGGCTTGCCCCATGCATAGATACCAACTCGTTATTGGGCGAATAAATAACCCAAGCCGTGGAATAAATATTATGTGTACTACGACAAGCACCATCAGCGAAACCAATGTATGTTTGGAGAGGCGTTGACATCTGCGATATCAAGAGTAAAACCGAGATAAGAAGGAATAATGACGAAAAACACTCTCTAAGCTAAGCACACTTTTTAATCTAAAACACACCAACTAGAAAGAAAAATTTCCTAACTAAAAATCTCCACACCAATCCTTAAGCATAATACCTCTTCAAGTAAAGACCATTTTTGGGTTTACCTAAAGAGACCCCCTCAAAGTCTACCAATTCATAGGCCCCTTTTGCTAGCTTTTGCTTGACAACATAGGGACCATGCCACATAGGCATGAATTTTCCAGTGCCTAATTTATCATTTGCCTGATCATACAATAAGACTAGATCTCCTTTCGAAAAATTTCGAGGGGTCACATTTCGATCATACTGAGCTTTAATACGTTTTGCATGAGTTTCGATCGCTAATGTAACATCACGTCGATTCTCATCTAGCTGAGCCAAGTATAACAAACATCTTTCCTCTTCGGAAGTGGCTGGAAGTAATTCGATGGCCATTCGCAACGATGGGATTTTGCACTCAATGGGTAACACAACTTCTAGACCATAAACTAGTTGGAAAGGAGTGAACCCAGTTGACGTTTTTACTGAGGTTCGATACGCCCAAAGCGCTAAAAATAACATGTTATGACAATTTGACCGATGAATCCCAATGATTCGACGGATCATGATGACTAGAACTTTGTTGATGGCTTCAACCAGACCATTAGCTTGTGGGTAATAAGGAGTTGAACTATCGTGACGCAAGCCAAGCTGGCCTGTAAGTTCAGTCATCATAACGTTTCGAAAATGACACCCATGATCAGTGATAATCACTTGTGGAACACCAAACCTAGCAATTATATGATTGAACATGAAAATCACAGCTGTTTTGCCGTCTGCCTCAAATGTAGGCATCGCCTTGGCCCACTTGGTAAAATAATCTACCGCAAGGATGATATACGCATTCCCCCCGGCCAAGTGAGGGTTAAATGTAATAAAATCAATACCCCATTTGGCAAAAGGACCAACGACAATTATAGGGTGAAGAGGAGCAGGTGGAGCGTGCATCTTTCGATAAAAAATTTGGCAGTTGTGGCATTTTTGGACCGCGATAATACAATCTTTAAACATAGACAGCCAGAAGTAGCCAGCGCGCAATATCTTTTGGGCTGTGGCATACCCAGACATATGACCGCCACATGCTCCAGAGTGACACTCATTTAAGACCCTTTCAGCTTCCTCATGAGTTAAACAACGTCGAAAAACAGAGTGCGCTCCACGATGACAAAGAGTATCTCCAATAATTCTGAATTGTTGGGACTGGAATTGTATTTTTCGACGTTCTGACCGTGAAATAGCTGGCCGAAAGGATTGGGTTTGGAGATAAACGATGATATCCTAGTACCACGGATCTAAAGTGCTGATTAGAAACAAGGATTCGTCCGCAATGGGCTCCTCTGCCACAGCTTCTGTGTCAGCACGCGGGAAGTCACACATTAACTCCGCAAAAACTAAAGATTTCTTTGACTTAGACTTTTCAAATTCCAAGTCGAACTCCTGTAGGATCACAATCCATTTGGAGTACTTGCCCCCCAGCAATTTCTTGGTCAAAATATAGATCATAGGGTTGCAATAAAAAATGACTGTAGTCTTACGTAGTAAAATGTAATGACGAAAACGTTGGATAGCTTGAACGACTGCCAATGCCAATTTCTCCACAAGTGAGTATTTTAGCTCAGTTGGATTTAAAGTTCGACTAAGGTAATATATCACATGTTCAGTACCGAATTCATCTTCCTGAACTAACACCATTCCGATGGTGGAATGGGAGGCAGCGAGATACAAGAAGTAGTCCTGGTTGTAGTTGGGAGGATGCAACAATGGTGCATGGGTCAATGCGTGTTTTAGTGCATCAAAATATTTCTTAGCTATCCCATCCCAAAAGAATGAAGTATTTTGTTTCAACAACCGGGTAAAACCCTTTGTGATCTTGGCATAGTTAGGGATGAATCAACGTAAAAAGTTTGCTTTCCCTTGCAAACTTTGGAGTTGGCAAAGACTCGAAGGAGGAGGCAATTTGATAATGGCTTCAACCTTCGAGGGATCGACGTGAATGTTGGCTTTCGAAACAACAAACCCCAGTAACCGACCCATTTCTATACAGAAAACACACTTGTGGGGATTCAACCGAATCTGATAATGCCTACACCTCATAAATATTGCTCGTAAATGGAGGAGATGATCAGCTCTATGTAATGAATGAGCAGGCAAATCATCGAGATAGGGTTTCACAATGTGCTTCATATCATGAAAAGCATAAGACTGGCCCATTGAAAATTTTCCCCGGCGTTCTTAAGCCCAAAAGGTAATTTGCAATAAGAAAATGTCCCCCACGGACAAATGAAAGCCGTTTTTGGTTGATTAGCAGGTAGAATATTGATTTGATTGTATTTGGAAAAACCATCCATGAAGGAGAAAATTTGACTTCCAGCACAATCATTGATGATTTGATTGATATAGGGAGTTGGGTAATTGTCCTTTGGACAGGCTTGATTAATGTCCCTATAATAAATACATATTATTATTGTCCCTTTCTTTTTGTTAACAGGAACAATATTCGATACCCAATCCGTTAATGGAATTGGATAAATGAAACCTGCTTTGAGTAAATTTTCAACTTCTGCTTTAATTGCAGCAGCTTTTCTTGGGTGGATCTGACACAAAACGTTACCGGACGGGTTTAGCATGCGGGTAGGTTTTGATTTCATGAACAACAATTGCAGGGTAAATTCCTGGCATTTCCTCATATGACCAGGAAAATACGTCACGGAATTCTTGAAATAGGGCCTTATATGTTTGAATTTCTTCTTTCGTACAAGAGGCACCTATATGAACATTTTCAACAATTCCAGGCTTAACCGAAATGTCAAGGGGAATAGTTCGAGAAATATTTCCCAAGTTTAACTTCGAATCAGGATGTTTCATTGGATTTTGAGCTTCCTTGACATATTCAGTCATAAAAATTGATGAAAAATCATTTTCAAAACGATCTCCCTCGGGTAAAAACGAAGATTTGTGATGAAGATCTTCCCATGGTAACTCATCAATGCATAGGATTTCACGAATTTGCTCATCAGTTCGAACAAGTTCAGAAAACGTTATTCAATCCGAGTTTGATGTCGAATGTGATTCCTCATGGACCACATTCATTAAGTCAATTTGGGTTGATGATGTGTCAGAGAACGACTGCACGGCCTGATACGCAAGTTCATACGGACTCAAAGGCATAAGATCACCGAACGAGTCTATCTCAGATTCAGAAGGTACGATCCAAGGATCATCATAAACAATGGTGTCTGACAAAATCATATGAATGGTTGCAATAGAAGACGATGCGTTGATAGGAGGAAAAGGAAAAGTTCCGAGTAAACCGACATCTTTAACTAGTCCTACTCCAACATCCTTATACGGGATAGTCATTTTACCAACATGTTGAATGCTTTCAGCAGAGGCTGGGTCGGATGAAAAGTAAGACAACTGGTCTAAGGTTATGATCTTTCCATTATGATGGAACTTTATAAGCCGAAAGACTAAGGAAACGACAGCTGTCATAGCGTAAGACCAACTACGACCCAAGAGAAGGTTGTAATCTAGAGGGGCATCAACCACCTCCACATATAGATTAACGGTTTTACCTTCAACCCCTATAGGTAGATCCTGTAGAATGCCAAAAGGATGAAACCCACAGCCATCAAAGGCCTTTAGAATCGTCGAGGATTGAGTTAATGAAGGAGAACCAAGCGACCTCCAACATTGTATGGACATAATACACATTGAAGCTCCCTCATCAATCACAGTCCAATGAATAGGTCTGTTTTTGACTATCGCTCGAATCTAGACAGCCATTTGATGAGGTAAGGTTCAAGTCCTGAATGTCAACAGCTCCTATAGCCAACAAAAGTAATTTATGCTGTGCTGGACATGATTGTAGCACTTCCAAAGCTGATATTGCTGAAGGTGAAGTAGCTAAATCTTCAACAATGTTATAGTTATGAGCCGCTCTCACATGTGGATTGAAAGCCAACTTTCGAAGTATACCCTTGGCGGGCGGTTTGATTACTAAGTCTGGATTAAGTTTCTCGATCTGTAGTGGATCGAAACCAGGAGCTGAGGTTGATGGATTAGAATGAGAAGATTCTGCTTCTTTACCATCAACAGGGCTTTTACTTCCATAATCTTGCGATCAAGTCGCAATCCTAACATGGGACATCATCAGTATGGGTTCTTCGCTGGCATTTGAGGAAGAACCTATCATCTTACTGTCTTGATTTGGAAAAGGATCCTTCAAAAAAGCAGGAGTTTGGGAACCTTTGACAATTTTCACAACCTCTGCATGATGGGGGCAGTCTCTCGTAAAATTATCTTCGTCACAAATGAGACCAGGATAATGAGGTTTGCGTTTTTTATCAGTTGATTCCACTTTTTCTGGTTTCTCCTTTGAATTCTTATATGTTTTATTTTTCTTCTTCCCTTTCTTCTTACTACCGGATTTTGATTTAGCTGTAGATGCCTCTACAACATGAATATCGGTGGAAAGTTTCATGGAAGAATCTCCTGTCGGGGAATCTGGCAAGGTTATAATAGGAGAAGATTTCTTGGAAGACTTCTTCTTACTTTTGGTATTAACTGTACCAATCATACCATCAGTGGCATGAGACCCTGAAGGAGCTGCAGCGATTTGATTTTGTTTGGGAAGACCGGGGATTTTCTCGTGTAACATACCTGACTGAGTATAAACTAAGTCAAGGTACTGCGTTTGAGCAATTACTTGCTCCTTAGTAACAACTCCGGCTTTAGCTACATCCTCAGTGATCTTGGGAAGTAAAGATTTTACAAACCATTCAGCTAAGATCTGATCCGGGATAAAAACTTTCACTAAACGCCGTCGACGTCTCCATTCATGAATATGATCTGAAATGTAAGTGGACATTGACTGCTTTAACGAAGTTAATAATTCTGTGCCATTGTCATACCTGACTGGAAACTGAAAATGAGTTAGAAATGAAGTAGCTAACTGACTAAAATTATAAAAAGTGGCTCGCGGTAACTCAATGTACCACTTGGCTGCAAGACCAATTAGAGTGTGCAGGAAAAGTCTTAAACGGATTGAATCATCTGAAATGGAATTAGACGCACACCAAAGGTGATAAGTCATCACATGGTTCGACGGGTCCTCTCCTGGCTTACCTTCAAACTTAGGAATATCACTAGGCAACTTATTTGGCATTGGTGGCCAAAATGGAAGATAGTTAATTGGATCATTCGCAAGGCACGACAAATCAGGCAAGTCCAAAGTTGCGATAAATGGTAACTGACGATTAGGGTCCCTAAAAATCTGGGTCGTCAGACTAGCCCCAGGAGGGGGATATCCAGGATAACTAGGAATTGGAATTGCATTTGGGATATTATATCCTCCTGGAAAGCCAGGATTAACCAGACCATACTGGGGTTGTTGAGGTTGTTGATATGTATACCCAGGGTACGGTTGATACTGATAGACTGGCTGCGCACAGCAGGACCGAATTGGTATTGTCCTTGGTATGGTTGATGAATAAATTGAGGTTGACTTGTGACAACCGTACTTAAACCAGGTTGTCCTACAGGCATCTGAACCGAAGTGTGGACCGTGGGTCCAGACTGAGGTAAATATGTCTGAGGAGTAGATACAGGAACAATAGAAACCGAAGTTGTCGATACTCCAGAAGTAGGTGGGGTAGATGAAGTAGATGTTGCAGTAGTTGCAGCAGTCATTTGAGGCGGCGTACGAGGCATACTAGGCCCAGACTGAGAAACTACAGAAGGTGCAGAAGTTTGAATAATAGACTGGACAGGTTGCTGGGGTGAACCAGAAACCAAGGGTTGTCCAGTTTGAGATGACAACTACACATTCGGTTGCAAGACCTGTTGGGATTGAGATGGATCCCACACTAAGTTCATTCCGGGGTACGAACCCATAACAGGTTGAGAATAATGAAGACCATAACCTGGTTGAGGGTAGGGTTGATAATTCAATGGTACATTTCCAGATCCTTGAACATATGATTGACCGGAAGGTGGTTGGTAACCTTGGGTTGGGTACTGACCTTGGGGTTGATAACCCTAAGGCAGGTACTGATACTGGGGTTGATCTTGAGGTACATGTTGATACTGGGGTTGACCTTGGGGTACATATTGAGTCTGGGGTTGACCTTGAGGTACATATTGAGTCTGGGGTTGACCTTGAGGAACATACTGTCCCATAGGTATGTACTGTCCTTGAGGTTGCCCCCCAGGCACAAAATGGGTACCTTGAGGTTGCCCCCTAGGCAATACTTGAGGATTTTGAGGCTGCCCCCCAGGTAGTGACTGGCCACCTTGAGGTTGAGGATTGGGAATAGTATCCGACATCATGAGAATATCTTCTACACTCAACAACTTAGTACCATTATTTCCAGTTAATAACCCTTGTTCAATACGTTGAGGAGATGCTCCCGAAAAAGTACCAGAAGGACCGCCGTACAAAAAGGCTTCCGGAGATTGAGAAAACATGGACGACTGTCTTGAAATATTTAACAGAGGATAGTAACCCCTAGCGGTTGGGTGATAAGAAATACGATTTGGTGAAAAACATAGTCCCGGGTTTTCCAAAAAGTTAGTCAATGAAAGATACCAAGCACTGCTCCTAGGTGGATTGTAAAAGATTGATTCACACTCCCTAAGCTCTATAACAGGTTGACTTTCAGGGATAGGGATGCCTTCTTCTTTTTCCAGAATAGCAAGTTCTTCAATAGCTATTTAGTCCAGAAGGAAGATTTTGGGTAATTATTCTTTCTACCCTAGGTGAACTAGGACAACTAGAAGATGGAGAGGCAAACCCTGATGTTGGAGTAGCAGCAATGTTAGATTCAGGTTCGGATATTTCAAGTTATTCACCTATATCACTAGTAGATGAAACACTACCAGTAACTTCAGAAACAGACACAGACTGTGTACTATAATCTGCTACTAAAGCTTGAAAATTAGGATGCACCACCAAAGAAGACTCTCCTTCTTCAGATGACCCAACTGTATTGTCTCTAGGAGTTACCAGGTCCCGTAGCCCTTCAGGCTGGCTTGGTGAGAACTCTGGAGGTTGGCCCCGAAGTCGATGGGACTTCCTTGGTAATTCAGCCACGGTTAAATATTTTTACTTCACATGAAAACAAACTAAAATCTCAATGAAAACCACCTAAAGCCTCTAAAGAAACAAACAAATTGAATCACATGCCTAAATAATCTAGGAGATCAAACCACACACAAACAGTAACTTTCCGTACTGAAAACACTATTTGGTTATGAAATCCAACGTCGCAGAGTTCAATACAGAAATAGTGGTTGGAACAGTTACCCTGGCAACCTGCTTAATGAATAGACTGGCACAAGTTTCTCCACTAAACCGTCTCGAGTGAAGAGAACCCCCTAGAAAATCCAAGTGAGTCTAGACGACGTCTGCTCCAGGTACAGTGGGATCTTCCCGCCACCGTCACCTTACGAATAATCCTAGATAATATGGTCACTAAGGTTACCAACAGAAACAAATATACCTGGGGGAACAGTCTACGATCCGATACGCACGCAAGGGCAGAGTAGCAAGCTCAATCCCCTTGAAGGCTCCTCGACATAAACCGAGGTTTACAACAAGTGATCCCAGGCTCCTCGACAATAATTCGAGGTTTACCATTTGTAATACGTGAATATCTGGCGTCGTTCCCAATGAGGAAG